>SMLS01041705.1:0-22408 GCA_004785975.1 Popillia japonica | reverse complement strand
AAAAAAATCGTTAGACTGGATGATAATAGTAAAACGTGCCTCAGTTGGACCCAAAAGACGCCGTGCGCTCAATGCTTTTTACCGCTGCGCTACACTCTAGGGGCCCGACTGACGAACTTTTAACCATTATCATGCAGTCTGGCGATTTTTTTCTTGTGACATTAACCATAAATAATAATCAGTATCAATTTCAGATTGTATACTACTACTTTATTTGCAGAATTTTCCGACGACTACTTATACATAACTGACGACGATTTTACCGGCATATCGACGTCGGACGATTATTATTCTTAAATTTATATTATAAATAAGTAATGTGATAGCTTGTAGCGTGTAAACTGCTACTATTTTGAAAACTTTTTTCGACAACTTTGTCAGCCTCCTACAACTTTACTTACCGAGGTCGCGTGATCTAACGCTGTTTCTGTGGCAGAAGTAAATATTGTTTGCTATTATATATGGATAAAACATGAATGTTTTACACATGTAAATTTTCAATAATATGCTTTTTTTAATATAATAACACGATTCTATTTAGAAAAACGAATTGTTTGCGATGCCTTATTAAGAAACGATTTAAATGAAGTAGCATTTTAAAGAAATTTATATTTTTTAATACATATTTACGTAATCACAAAATAATGAATTTAGTTTTAATTTATTAAAAGATAGGTACCTATAATAAATGTACTTTTCTAACCTTATGTGCATAGATAAGCGCAGTTCAGATATTTTTCTAGTTTTAGGTCAATTCAGACACTATTAATTCGATTAAAGACTATTTATTCCAGAACCTTTATAGTTTAGGTATTCGTTATAACTTCGTCAGTGGATGAAATTGTCAAATAATTATAATCTATTTTTGCTTTTACTACTATTTCTATTTGTTAAAATATAATTCACTACCGCAAGAGAGACACTAGTTTTATTATATAAACCACTTTATTTTATTATAAAAACTTAGACCCGACTGTTACATCTTTCTATATACTAATACATTAAATTACATTGTCTATTCATGTATCAACACTGCGCTTGCGCATTGATTCACCTAACGTTATGTTATACAGAGAACTACAACTGTCTTACCTAAACGACAATACAAAATCAGATATATTTTAACACACCTCCTTGATTTTGTATATAGTTAAAAAGAAATATAGTTTTAAAGAAATAACTAGTACTTAAAAAAGGCAACGAATGGAATTATTAATTGCTCTAATTTTCATTAATTTCATATAAACCTAATAATTTTCTGAATCCATAAAATTTGTTTTTTCCTAAAGCTTTGGTAAATATATCGGCGAGTTGATCATCCGTCGATATTTTCTCAACTTTTATTTCGCCTTTCTTTTCGTAATCATGCACAAAATGGTAACTTACGTCAATATGTTTTGAGTTCTTTGAAAAATTACCATTTTTGGCTAAAGCTAAAGCTCCGCTGTTGTCTTCGTAAATTTTAGTGGCTAATTCCGGTTTAATATTTAATTCCTTTAGGATTCCTTTTATTGGAATCGTTTCGGTGACACAGTCTGCTAATGCATAGTATTCGGCGTGAGTCGAAGAACGAGATACTATTTTTTGCTTTTGCGATTTCCACAAAACCGTATTTCCATAAACACGTATAACAATTCCCGTGGTTGATTTTCTGTCTGTTATGCTGCCCAATCGGCATCTACGTGTGCATCTAGTATTTCCTTAAAAATTGAATTAAAATTTAATTTAGTAAATCGTGTACAATATAAATATTTTAATACACGCAATGCATATTTGTAATGTGTGCTGTTATAGCAATTTTGATAACGACTTAGATAATTTATTGAAAAAGATATGTCCGGTCGAGTACCATTGGCAACATACAACAATGCTCCGATTAAATTTCTATATTTTAACTTTTTATCTGTTTGTTCAGCAGGCATCAGTTTTAAGTTCATTTCCATTGGGGTATTATATTTTTTAGATTCTATAACACCATATTTTTTCGCTAAGCTTTCGATATATCTTTGCTGACAAGGTCATTTTTCTTTCTGCTTTATTATATTCAATTTCAATTCCTAGGTACTGTTTGGCTTCGCCTAAGTCTTTCATTTGAAATCTTTTCCCTAGCTTCGTCTTTATTTGTTGTATATCACAGTTATTACTTCCAAAAATTAGTAAGTCATCTACATAGAGGATTATATTTAATTGGTTTCCATTAACGGTTCCTTTATAGAGACAATAATCATATTTTGATCTTTGAAAATTTATACTTTCCATAAACTGATGAAAACATTCGTACCAGTCACGTGGACTTTCTCGTAATCCATATAGCGATTTTTTAAGTAAACATACCTTTCTCGAACCGATTTTGTAACCTTGTGGAGGATAGATATAGACTTCGGATTTTATATTTCCATTTAAAAAAGCTGTTTGAACATCCATCTGCTCGATTCTCCAACCTCTAACGCATGCTACGGATAATAAAACTTTCAATGTGTTCATTCTTCCAACGGGGGAATATATCTCTTCATTCTCTTGATATAATTGTTGAAATCCTTTGGCTACTACACGTGCTTTGTACTTTCCATTTGACTTGATGCGGTATATCCATTTCACTTCAATAATATTTTTGTTTGTTGGCTCTTCTACTTCTATCCATGTTTTGTTTTGTTTTAGACTTTCCAATTCTTCATTCATTGCTGCGGTCCATTTTGACGAATCTTCAGAGTTAACGGCTTCTTCATAATTTTCTGGTACGGATGCATTCGAAAAATTCACGTATACTATATGTTCATCAAATTTCTTCGGTAATTTTATTTCTCGTTTTGGACGCTGTGAACTTGTCACCTCCTTAATATCTGTATGGTCCATCTCATTTGTTGTTTTCGTTGTATCTTGGAATTCTATTTCATCTTCGTCAAAGTTCTCATTTGTCACCCTGTTCTGGGCTTTTTCATCTTCTGTACATACACTACTTAATTCATCGTCTTCTATTCTGATATATCTCTCTTCTTGTTTTTCGATGAACTGTACATGACGGCTAATAGTAACCTTATCATTTACTAATATCGTATATCCTGTATCTGTATACTCAATTAAAATACCTTTCTCAGCCTTTGGGTTTAATTTTGAATATCTACATTCATCTGGAATTTTTACATATGCTGTACATCCATATAGATGTAAGTTCGACACGTTTGGCCTTGTCTTAAAGAAAATTTCGTATGGTGACTTTTTCAACTTTGTGTTTGCTAAAAGACGGTTTCCCAGATATGCTGCTGTATATATACATTCTGGCCAATATTTTTTATCAATTTTAGCTTCAGATAATAAACAACGTGCGCGATTCATAATTGTTCGGTTGTATCGTTCGGCAACACCGTTTAGTTGATGTGTATATGGTGGACTGGGTCGTAAATATATACCTTTTTGTTTTGCAGTAGTATTCCTTTTTTTTTGTTGTCTTAATAAATTTACCAAAAACATTGAAGAGCATAACAATATTTCCAATTTTGTGTGATTTTAATGCAAAACCATCGCCTACTTTAATATTTACTTCATTTTGTAAATTAACATACTCATAAAAATACTTATCTGTATTGACGATGTGGTCAGAACATCCGCTATCCAACAGCCATTTCATATTCTCCTTTGCTGGTGGTTGGTCCTCCATCGGTAGATTTACAGTTGACGACATCACCCTTGTGTTGAATGAGTTGGTTCCACCTTCGTCTTCTCTAGTTGACGTTCCGGCTATCCTTTTCTCGGATTCATTCTTGTATGAGTGTCTTGAATATCCTCGTCCCCTGAACGTATTTGTTGTACGACATTCACGCTGAGTATGACCCCATTTGTGGCATTTGGAGCATTTTATTTCATGCATTTTATTTCATTTCTGTCACTTCGATATCTAGGCTTCTGTTGTTGGTTGGTATGTGAATTAAATCTTCTTGGGCCATTTGATTGTAATTGGAATGCTTCAGAACTTCTCTTACTGGTATTTGTGTCTCTTTTTTGGTAGTCTAGCATTAGTTTCGATTTTACAAATTCTATTGCCTTATCTTTTTCAGGCAGAGCATCGACAATGTCGACAATATGTGATAAGCTTTCAGGCAGTGATAGTAATAAATAATTTAATTTGTCTTCATTACTCACATTTTCTCCTGCATTTTTTAAATCATTGGTCAATTTCTCAAATTTATTGAAAAAATCACTTGGGTTTTGGTTTTCCTTCATTTTTAGATCCAATAATCTTCTTTTTCGTAGTAGTTTCACTGCACTGCTTTTTACTAGGTATATTTCATCTAATTTATTAATCATTTCTTTTGCCGACCTTTCATTTATTATTAGCTGTAGCTGAGTATTCGTAATGCTGTTGACAATGTAATTTTTTGCTTTAATTTCTTGCATTTTCCATTCTTCTTTTATATTTTCTGGTTTAGTTTCAAGCGTGAGAATTTGACTGCAATTCTTCATTTCTAAATATAAATTTAATCGAAATCTCCATTTATCGTAATTTGATCCATCGAATATGGGTAGTAAAAAATCTTCTTTTTTTAAGTCGCTTGTCATTATGTTCGCGCTTCTTTAAACCGACTTTCTTTGGTTAGAATTATTTTGTTTCTTAAATGTGTCTAGTTATTCTCTTTAGAACGTTGCTTCTGCTACCATGTTAAAATATAATTCACTACCGCAAAAGAGACACTAGTTTTATTATATAAACCACTTTATTTTATTATATAAACTTCGACACGACTGTTACATCTTTCTATATACTAATATGTACATTAAATTACATTGTCTATTCATGTATCAACACTGCGCTTACGCATTGATTCACCTAACGTTATGTTATACAGAGAATACAACTGTCTTACCTAAACGACAATACAAAATCAGATATATTTTAACACTATTTTTATAATTGGATATTATATTTACTAACTTGTTCCGCATGCCGCGGAGATTTTTTAGAACTGGGATCATAATTTTATTGTGCTTCAAGTTAACTAGTTTTTTGAAAAAAGGGATGCGTTTACTAATTAATGCACCCACTCGTCCATCAACAAAGGAACTTCACGCTAGTACTGAATATCTAATAACGTTGTACATGCATTCTCATGTGATTACTTTATTTCAGCCAATGTATGAAAATATTTGCAAGTATTGCTTTCTGAGATAGTATCAAGAAAAGACAAAACAACCTGTAGCGATTGTTTTGAAACTTTTTACGATGCCATTAAGTATTAAAATTGTCAAGAAATGAAAAACATTCACAACTTTGAGGAATTGCGGAAGAACCAGTACAGGAAGTATAGGGTCCTCTAAATTTCAATGAATCTTTTAGGAAAGTACTTTACGGGAGCATTTGAAACTGTGGAACGAAGATCGTGTGGACAAGGTAGACATTGAGAGAAAAAGGGAGATAAAACTGATAGTTCTTTTATTTTACATTTCGATATTTTTTTATGAATGGAAAAAAAAATAAAGAATATTTCTATAATTTGTGTCTCATTTTTCAAATAGATCGTTTTAATTTTACCCTAGCAGCACTGAAATATAGCACACTAGCATGTCCTCTTTATTCATGTCTGTCTCACTATTACCGCAAAGAAAAATTCATTCAAAACATGTAATTTACTTTAAAAAAAAATACCCGGGAAAGAATATCTGCATATAATGCATTAGTTTTATAATATGCGCTTAAATATTGAAAGTTTTAAACAGTATCTCTTTTTTACACCTTCTACCCCTATATTTCATTGAGTAGTGCATAAAAATGCAAGCAGATCCTTAAATAAATAAATAAAGATATTTAAAAATCGACTTGTTTTAAAATCAAATTTTGCGAATAAAATACACAGTACGCCCCTATAATATGTTAAGCACAAGTTCAACACGAAAGATTCGTAAGTACGATAAAAAGCAACATGTTGGAACAAGAAATAATGCAAATCAGCATATTTTGTCTCCACCTACATAAGTTTTATTACAGATATTCGCAAGATATCATTTAAGCGGTTTAATACCAATTTCAGATAACGTATAAACATTGACGCGTTTTAAAGTCATACACATATAAGATAGCACAATGTAGCAAAGTAGAAATATATTAGATTGATAGATATGAAAACTCACCCGAAATTCAAGATCAGGACGAATGGATCTGTAAACAGAAAAATGACAAGATGTTAACACATTTAATCGCAATAGTAACACAATAAAGTAAACCTTACCTTGAATATTCTCGCTGTTTCCATCCAGTTCCTATCAATTGAACAGCTTCCCAAAATAGCCCGGTCACACAAAAATAAAAGAAGAAACATAATGACCCTGAAAGGTCTTATATTACGACGGAAATAATGCGATTTCTAAAAAACGAATATGTTAAAAAAACTACTGCCAGCAGTTTGGACTATTTGGAAAGTTTGAATTAAAAATCGCGTATCGCGAGATAGATACAACAAAAAAGCAAGGATATACATATGTATTTTATGTATGTATGTCTGCAATAAATCCAAGATCCATTGATCTGTAAGAAAATGAAAAAGTATCGTTTAGTAATATGTAGATAAAATTATTTAAATTAATATATACCTTGGCTTGTGTGTGGTCGTAGTTTACTACAATTCATAATTCTGCAACTCTCCAAGATGCACCGAACAATAAATTTTATCAACGAAAAGTCTTTAAATTAAAATCGCGAAAACTCATAACGCACTAAATTTTAAAGCGGAAGCTACTAATTTTGATTATCGATTTCTTCTTTAGTTTCACCACTGATAGTTATATCTGCAACAATATCATCCAATAAAAAAAATTATCTGCAGAATTTCAAAATATTATTACCTTTTAATATTAGGCAATCAGGAGATCATTCCAAACAAACCTGTAACTAACAGAAAACCAGATAGATGTGTCGACCTTGTAGGGTCGCACAATTTTTATTAGCAAAACCTAGAAATTACACAAACAGAATTATAAACAGCGTTACGATCGCGATTTGTTTGCCTAGTGCAAATGGAACCCTATCTGGAAAAACCTGGCGCCTAGCTAGTTACGAATCCCGGCGAATTAAAAAAAGAAACCACCAACCTGGATTCAAGATCTGTCTCCAAATCTGTAATAAAAACGTAAAATTTTAGTTATAATAAGGCGGAAGACAGCGGTTGAAAGTTATACCTTGAATGTGCGATCCTCATGCTCTAATCCTCTTCAAGCGTATCCTCTTGTAGCTCATCTCCCATTCAAACCACTAAACACACAATTTATTAACCGATTTACTCAAAAATATACGCGGCACCTTTTTATTAAACACTTTACTTGATTGATACCACTTTTTCGATAACCGCACCTGTAACAATAGCACACGATAGAGTAAAGGTATTTTAGACATAGGGTTCAAAATTTAACTTATATTTAATAATTACGCTCCAGTAATCCACTGTAATCCATAGAAAAAGCTGTAAGAGGGGTATATGGTTGTGTAGACTTTCAGAGTCTCACAGTTTTAATTTTAGTAACATTTAAATTGTAAGAGAATTGATTAAATGAAGGTAAAGTAAATGGTTGCTGAATATACCCAAAGAATAAATTCTATTACATAATTAAGAGGAAATTTAAATTTAAAACTAATGTATAGCTGGCAGTAGTGATTACGAAAAAATGCAACCGCGGGATGAAAATTTGGAGTTTATTTCGCGGATATCCCGAAAAAATAAAAACTGCTCCCCTAACCTCAATTCAAGATCAGCCAATCTGAAAACCAAAAAAAAAAAGGGAACCAATAATTTATTGACAAATAACAATGGATACAGATTGTGCAGCCTAGCAGAAAGAGGGAATATGGTCATTGCCAGTACTAAGCACGAACATCCAAGATGGCATAAAGTAACGTGGATTTCACCAGACCAGAAAACTCAAGCACAAATTGATCATGTATTGGTCAATAAAAGAAAGCAGTCGTCAATATTAGATGTGAGAACATATAGAGGTGCTTGCGCCGATTCGGATCATTTTATGGTGGCAACGTCAGTGAAACTAAAAATAAGAAGGATGGCGACAATAGGGAACAAGGGAGATAGGTGGAAGGTAGAAGAATTAAATAATGAAAGAGTAAGGAAGGAGTATAAGGATGAGGTGCAGAGGCAATTAAGAGAAGGGAGTAGTGAGGTAGAAGATATAGAGCTACGATGGAATAAAATTAAGGAATGTATTAATAAGGCAGCAACAAAATGCATTGGAAAAAAAGAGAAGAGGAAGCGCAACGAATGGTATAATGATGTATGTGAACGAGGCATAATAGCAAAGATAGAAGCAAGGAAAAAATGGTTGGGGTCGGGAAGAGCAGAGGATAGAGAAGTGTATGAGAAAATTAGGAAAGCTTGTAAAAAAATGATACGAAAGCATAAGAAGGATTGGATAGAAATGGAGATGAAAAGTATAGAGGAAGAACACAGAAAAAGAAATACCAAACGATATTATCAAAAAATCAATCAGCATAATACACTATATAAACATAAAATGAGTGGTATAAGAGATAGAGAAGGTAAACTAGTAGAAAGTGAAGAACAGTATAAGGAAGTATGGGTGAAGCATTTCAAAGAACTACTTAACGACAATGAAGACGACGAAGAACTATATGAGGAGAATGATGAAGACCAAGTAATAATAGAAGAGTCAACACTCCAAGAAGTGAAACAAGTGATTAAAAGTAGTAAAAATGGAAAAGTGCCTGGAAAAGACGGGATAAATAATGAGCTACTAAAATACGGCGGAGAGCATCTAGAAGAACACATACACACATTGATACAAAAAATATGGAATGAAGAAATAATGCCTGAAGAGTGGAAATTGGGTCAAATAGTGGTTCTACACAAGAAGGGGGACCAACAGATCTGCAAAAATTATAGAGGAATCACGTTACTGAGTACAACGTACAAAATCCTATCATCAATATTACAGAGAAGATTAAAAATCACAACGACAAAACTAATGGGGCAATATCAATGTGGATTTACGAGTGGTAAATCGACAACGGATAGATTCACAACTTAAAACAAATACTGGAGAAGGCATACGAATACAATATGGAATTGGAATTAATATTTATAGACTTTCAATAAGCCTTCGACAACATTAAAAGGGGAAAGCTTGTAGAAATAATGAGACAACTTCAAGTTCCAGCCAAGTTAAGAAGACTAATCGTAATGACATTAAAAGAAACGAAAGTGTCCATTAAAACAGAGAAAGGAGAAACGAAGGAGTTTGAAACGAATAAGAGTGTCAGACAAGGCGACTCGTTATCGGCGACGTTATTCAACCTAGCGCTAGAGCATGTGACAAAAACAATAAATAAAGGGCCATTAAGAACAAGGGGAAGTCAAATAGTAGCGTACGCGGATGATATAGTGGTCATAGCAAAAAAGAGAGAGATACTGAGCAACATATTACAAGAAATAATTAGAGAAGGGGAAAAGGTAGGACTAAAGATCAACGAGAATAAAACTAAGTGGATGAGGGTTGGGAGAAAACATAAAGAAGATAGTATTAAAATGGAAAATTTCAAATTTGAAGAAGTTGATAAGTTTAGGTACTTGAAAATCATGATATCAAATGCTGGGAATAGAGATCTGGAAATAAAAGAAAAAATGATGGCAGCAAATAGGGCCTTTTATGCTAATAAGAAATTGCTAAAGAATAAGAATCTTAGCAAAAAGACAAAAATAAATATATATAACACTGTAATTAGGCCAGTGATCATGTATGCAGCAGAAACGATGACAATGTCTAAGAAGGATGAGGAAAATCTAAGAATACTGGAGAGGAAGATGTTAAGAACGATAACGGGACCAGTCAAGATAGCAGAGAATGAATATCGAATAAGGACAAATGATGAACTGCAGCAAGAAATTAGTGGAGAGGATATTGTGAGGAAAATTAAAAAGCAAAGAATAAAATGGTTGGGGCATATATGGAGGGCAGAAGAAGAAACAACAACTAAGATATTATTGGATTGGAGACCTAGCGGAAAGAGGAGAAGGGACAGACCAAGATCCAAATGGTGGGATGAGGTAGTAAAGGATTTAAGAAGAGCAGGCGTAAACAACTGGCAGGAAAAGGCGAGGGATAGGAGAGTGTGGAAAGAGATAATTCAGAGGATATGAATATGCAGAATGGGGACCGATCCACCCCGGAAAAGAGGATTTAGAAAGCTTAAGAAGCGGCGAAGCCCCAGAAGGGGTGTTAAGCCACTGTAAATATATAATAATTTATTGAAACCATAAAAAACTCAGCACAAATTATACCTTGAATGTTCCTATCTCCTTACTCACATCCACTTCGAAAACGGTTTCTAGCTGGCAGGGAATCGATACATATATCTTGGAAAATCTGTAACAAATATTCGTTCTTACACTCTGAAATCAATCGATAACTTGCGTTTGATAAGTACAAGCAACTTTCCACTGTTCAATTTGAATTTTGCAATCTTTTTTTAGCAAAATAGGAGTAGGTACAAGAGCATACTAAAGAAAGTTTATTAAAATCAATTATTAAAAATTATCTCTATCTTGTAAAAATTCAAAACGTACAATTATACCTATGCATCTATGTATGGATTCGTTGAAGCAAACCCGACATCAAACTTGAAACAATACAAAATCATGTTGTAGCCCGTCTTTATTTTGTGTAAGCAAAGAGAAATAGTCACACACATATTTAATAGTAGCTCCATAGCAATGAAATCAGTGAAGTGGACGTACATATGTATTTACTGTGAACACTGCACTACACCTTGTATTTATTATAAAGATATGAAGAGCAGCGATTTGCAACTGAACGAATAGCAAGAGTTTTTCCCGTCCCTTCTTAATAGCATTTTTAGAAAAAAAAGTATAACGTCGTTCAGTTATGTATTCGAGCAGACTTTAAAGTAAACACTGGAAACAAAAAATGTGGATAAGAAAGTTAATGTGGAGTTTCTATATGGTTTTTAATAGGGATTATTTTTGATACATTTAAGTTGTGAAATAATATCCAACCTGCTAAATCGATAAATGTTTTGAAATAAATTTAAATTTTTAGGCACTAATAAATACTTTTGACCTTGTACATTATCCTAAATATACTGCGTGTTCACATTTGAGCGCCCATAATTTGTATCTCGTTTATTAAAAGACATAAAGTAACAGTTAAATATTAAATATTTTTGAATAGCCACAGTTTCTCGATTTAAATTTTTCTCAAAACTCGATTGCACCAAAATTGTCTGCTCCATAAGATTTATATTTTTCAGTTAGGCACTTGTTTAAGCCTTCTTTTTGTTTAATCGGAAACTACCGATTGTCTTTTCTTTTTAAACTGTTAGAGCATCTTTTATTTTTCTTGTGGCAGCCATATCGAATTTTGACTCAGTTCGATAGTCTTTAGAAAGAACCGTGAAACCATGGGTAACACTGACAAACTAATGTCTAATATGAAATTAGTTGGCTAAAAAATTCAACACCACAAACAAATGTAAGCGAAAAAACATGCTAAGGAATGATTGTAGAACAGTAAAAATTTACTAATCGTAATTGTGCAAATAACAAAGAAGTATACGAATAAGTTGCGACTTTTGAGGATGGCGCTCTATTTTGGCCAAGACAATTCTTCCATACACCTTTAGACCTATTGAGACTTGGTTTGGCAACCATCCGGAACCTATTCTAATTCCATGACAGGCAAAATCATTAGATTTGAAAAACCTTGGAAACTTTAGGGGTAGGATTTAATGACGCAGCTGTGGTAAGATACTATTATAAGTATTGCTTGTAAAGCATGGAATTTAAAATAGATTTTCTCTATAGTAGCAACAAATCATTAATTGCCTATAAATTAATGAATGAAGTTTTAAAAGTGTAGCTATGACTCTACAACAAATTTTACCACCATACGTTCGGCACCGCAATGGGTAATCCTTTGTCACCTTTATTTTTACCTAGTTTTGAACAAGAAATACAAAATTCATCTAAATTCTTCCCCAAAATTTGCATCTTTGCAGTCGTGGGAACAGAATTGGACATAGAACACTTTCTCCACTTAATAAACAGCAAATACTCTTCTATCAAATTTACATATGAATTACAAGAAAATAAAACATTACCTTTTTTGGATCTATTAATAACAAATAACGGGGGCAGTTTGTTTTTGATATCTATAGAAAAAACACTCACATTAACAACTACATCCACAATTCTTCGTGCACATATTATAAATAGAAAAATTCCGTTTTCAACAGAACTGCAAGAAGAAGAATGGAAGTTGTTAGCTCCGGGTACGCGTATTTCTGTATATCGAGATCGCCAGAAAGAACTGTCGCAGTATTTTTCAACTGGAGAAGGTCTTTCATTTTGCAATAATGTTGACGATTTAATGCGAGAATTAGGTTACAAACACCAACCGGAAGAAAGGCGTCTTTTTATAGATGCTTCTAAATTGCGTTTGAAAGCTATCTTTCGACATATAGGAAATATCTACCTCTCTACTCCTGTTGGTCATGCCGTGCACATGAAGGAAACATATGATAATATGACACGTCTCGTTGATAAAATCAATTACAAAACCTATAAATGGCACATCAGTGCTGATCTCAAAGTAGTTGCAATTCTACTTGGTCTACAACTTGGATTCTCAAAGTATTGCTGTTTCCTGTGTGAATGGGATAGTCGACCCAGAAATTTGCAATATACTGTTAAGCAATGGCCAACCGGAATACAATATACTCTTGGAGAAAAGAACGTAGTCCATAATTTGCTGGTGGAGTCTGATAAAATACTTTTACCGCCATTACACATAAAATTAGGTCTGATGAAGAATTTCATCAAAGCATTGGACAAAGGGGGACCAGGATTTCGATAGCTTAAACAAAAAATTCCTAATATATCTGAGGCAAAACTTAAAGATAGGACCCCGGATTAAACTGTTACAATAGGATCGAGAATTTGACGTCCCCTTGAGCGATTTGGAACGGACTGTTTGGGTTGCATTTAAAAGTGCGACAAAGAATTTCTTAGGAAATAAAAGATCTGAAGATTAGGAGGAAATTGTTAGTGAACTTCTTAGAAGTTAGCGAGATGCTTGCTGACTACTCTTGGACTTTAATTTCGGAATGTTCTTCATCCCTGTATAAAAGAAGAGTGAAAAGAAAGACTTTCTAAATACTGAGTATACATTGGCGAAACCGGACGCTCAATTCAAACCAGGATCAAAGAGCATCAACGATACGTTAAGACGCGGTCTTCAGCGCATTCAGCCTTAGCTGAACATTTCCTCGACACGGGTCACAAAATTTGTTTTGATCAGACATCTGTCGTAAGCAAGTCACAACACTATTTTCCTCGAAAGATAAGGGAAGCGATCGAGATCAAAAAACATCCTCAGAATCTCAATCGCGACGATGGTTACCAACTCTCTAGCATTTGGAAACCGGTCCTTTCCGCTTCAACGGCCAGTGTTCACTGATCCGCATCGCTGCACAGTCGTATATATACCCCTGCAAATCGGTCTTTCCTTGTCAGAAGGTTTTCGCCTCTAGCGTGGTTGACACGTCGAGTTACCGTGGCCTTCTGACGCCCCTCACCTACCAGAAGGTTTTCGCCTCTAGCATGGTTTACACGTCGAGTTACCGTGACCTTCTGGTACCCACCCAGTTAACCTCTTTTGCTCCTGAAGAAGCTGCTTACATTAGTTGCGAAACGTCGAGTTTATTGTATATCTTGTGCATTTTATTTTTATTTTGTACTGTATATATTTTACTAATCATGACACGGTCAACACCCGGAAACCCTCATTATAGACTGTCTAAATACGTCCCAGAATAGCATATATCCTTAGTTAGTGTTAGTATTGTATGATCAATATGAATTTCATTTGTTTATAATACCAGACGTGATAGAAGAAATTTGTTTTTATAATAATTATTAGGAATATAAAACAAAATAAGTTTGTATATAATTCATAAAGAAAAATAAAAAAAATGAAAATTTGTTGTTCTGTGTATTTTTTATTATTAAAAAATAATTTAAATAATTGGAAGGGCAAGTATTATTGCTGGAATTTATTCCCACACATTGTATTTATTTAATTATTGATGAGATAATATTTATTACTTACCACTTCTTTCCACGACAGTAACGCCATCCCATTAGAAGCAGTAAAACGATAGTACCTGCAAATAAAGCAAGTTATTGTAGTTAATTAAAATCCAGATAAAACATATTTTTAAAACAAGATCTAATAACATGTTCTTGGCATACACACCATATAGCCATACAGCAAGTTAAATGAAAGTAATAATCAATCACCATTATAAACGAATGATCTTTATCGACTTACCGAAGCGCACGCTAATTTTCTACGCAAATTTTGCGCAAATAACTAATGCAATGCTCTTTCGACACTTAGATTCTGGATACGTCGATCAAAGATGGTTTAAATATCAAAGTCTTTGCTTGAAATGCGTATTATCTACCGTTCTAATGAATAAATCTCGACAAATAAATAAATTGTTTGAGTCAAACTAGTCGACAAATCTAGAGTTTCTTTCTTATGCATGCGCATGCGCATGCAGTATAACCACCATAAATATTTACTTGGTGATCAGCTGTATCAATTTTTGAGAAAACAGTACTTAATATATTTACGTTATTTCAAACTTTAATAAGCGATTAACCGTATTATACTAATTGATGATTATTATTAATAGATTATACTTACCAAAAACTAGCGAAAAATTCACACACAATCAGCAGGGAGAACGCCGATATCGCAAAAATCTAGCCGTGATGTGTTAGGAGGACTCGGCAAATCGTTCCAGTTCCATAATAAATTCTAGGCATTGTATGTTGTTCACATTCTTTATAAATCTTTTAAAATTCATCTTATTAATAAACCAATAATAATTTTAAGTTTTTCCGCATAAAAGCATGTAATTTAAATATTAATAATTTCAGTCTTGACGTTGATTTTAAAAAGACGAATCCTATTGGTCGATGCTTGGATCAACATGTTCGCAGGTTTCCCGTCATTTTTCACCGAGATGGTTAGGTTTGTTTACACATATTCCGGTAAAATACGGATATATGAACAACAATTAGATGGTGGATGCTTTTAATAATCTTATTAGATCTGCGTAATCGATATTGATTGGTTTAAATACGAGTTTACATACAAACATCAGTGATATTGACCGAATTGTAGGAAATTGCCGGCACTTGAGGTTCAAAACAGCTGGAATTCTTAATATTTTTGCCGATACGAGGTTTGTATAAGCTTTTATTTTGGTTATCAAGGACTATGACAGTTTAATCAGATGTAATTGCATCGATTAATTGGATTTCAGGTGCAGAATTCAAGAATAACCAGCAGCTATATGAATCATAACCTATCGAAAGCGAACAAGAGGTTTGGATAACAGGTGAGTTAAGAATATTTATAATACTTAAGTTGGGATTATAAAATATAGTTTATAGTTTCAGATTTTGTTAAATAATGTCTACACGCAATCTGTAACTAGTATATTTTTACAGGTTCTTCCACCATTCGTATACACTCCAGGGGCGTAGAAGATTCAAGATGTGGGGGTAGTGGGGTAAGTGTTCTTTTTCGCTATCACTCGTATTATCAAACAAACATTGTCTTAGCTTTTGTATAATTCTGTATAAATATGCATCATTCTCCATTCTTTCCGCTTTTGATGTGTTAACTACAATAACTTATTTTATGTGCATGTACTGTTATTTCAATAATATATATTAAAAAATATGTTGTACTTATTAGATTAAATCTGATAATAATGCACTTGAAGTCATCCACAACTTCCCAGCCACACATTTCATATACGACGTGCCGCTCAGGTAAATAGTGATATGAACTAACCTTTTTTTTTCGCACAGTCGCACAGTGTAATAAACTTTTACTTGGGTTTTTCAACTTATTATTACTTATAATCTAATATAATATATAGGTAGTACGAATAATAAAATTAATCCACCATCCACTCAAATTACTAAGATTAGCAGAATTAAAAATACAAATACAACTGAGAAATGTGGATTTTTTACCACAAGTCGATAAACAGAATATGTGCCAAAAATCTAACGTATGGCTCTGATGGACAGTATCATTCCCAAAATAAATTCACTAACCACTTCATTTGGTAACTTCCCATAATGCGGAAAAGAAACAAAAACCAACAAAAACTTGTAGATGAGGTTTTTCGTCCACTTGTCATATTGTCGAAAAGAAGGAAAAATCACTTGTGGATGGGGTTTTTCGACCATAACTCGATAAACAGAAGGTGTGCCAAAAATCTAATGGACGACTCTTATGGCCAGTCCCATCGCCAAAAGAAATCCACTAACCATTTCTTTTGGTAGCTTATAATAATGTAGAAAAGAAGCAAAAACCACTTGTGGATGGGGTTTTTCGACCATAACTCGATAAAAAGAAGGTGTGTCAAAAAGCTAATGGATCACTCTTAGGGCCAGTCCCATTGCCAAAAGAGTAATGGTCGAAAATCCCCATCTACAAGTAGTTTTTGCTTCTTTTCCACGTTATGATAAGCTACCAAAAAATGGTTAGTGGAATTCTTAGAGTAGAGTGCATGATAACGGTAGAGTAGAGTGGAATAGCACGGTCGTAGAGTAACTCTACCACTTGCCTTCTCTCACCACGATTTCAACTCCTACTCTTCTCTAGCGGCACTATACCAATGAAAACAGTATTGTGTCAGTCGAGCACAGTAAAATTCAATCATATATTATCTGTACTCTACCAGGTAGCATACTATTTGCAATTTACGTGAAAACAGGAACTTTCAAAATAGGTAGAGTCGAGTTAGCTCGACTAAAAGGTACGCTAGTTACTATACTACTAATTCTACCAATGAAAACTAGGCATTAGTGCCACCATCCCCATCACTGTCACTAGAATGTATATATAAAAAGAAATAGTTAGATGGAATAGATAGTAGGTGTTTGTATAAATAAGGAAACAAATGTGATTATTTACGCATGTGAAAATTGCAAAACTGCATCAAAACAGGACAAAATTGAAGAATAATGCACCCGAATGAATATTTCTATGAAATAACTTACCATGGTTTCTTGCATTCATTGCTATCGCAAGTATTTTCATAGTCCGATTATTGCGTAACCTCTTGCAAGATACGCTATTCACAATAGAGGCACCTGCATTCTCAACTTCAACCTTTACTATAACAAACTAAGGCAACCGATAACTTCAAAGGCGTGTATCATATGCAAGTTAACTTGCAAATGGCCGCAAACGGCCATTTTGAGCGATTTTGGTTTTTTTGCTAAATATTGGTGAAACAAAAATGAAAATTTCAAATATGAATGCAAAAAATCTTTATATGCATGTAAAGGAACATGTTTGTAAGTTCAGCGTTTTAGGCAAAATTAAAAAAAAAATGCCTTGGCAGTTAACCTGTTAATAAAAAAAATGGTTTTTTGCAAATATCTCCGGCACCGCTTATCATAAAGAAAACAGCTTTTGTAAGCATTTTCTACTCATAATAAGCTAAGTTGTGTGTGAGAATTTTTTTAAGCCATGATTGGCGACGATTTTGAAGGAGTAGTGGTTGTTTTACTTCCCACCTTGTACGCCGCTGGAAAAGTACGGTTTTGAGACTCCCATTTGAACCGCCAATGTTTTCTACACGAAAGAGGTATTGCTGGTCGTGAGCTCTAAAGTTGACCGTTTTCGAGAAAAAACGCGGTCAATTTTTTTAAGTAAAAATTTTATTTTACGAAAACGTTAGAACAAGTAAGAAAAGCAAACGTTTTCATAATTGAATAATTAAAAAAATCAATTACAAATCATACACAGTTAAATTTAATGTTGGAAATGTCCGCCGTTAGCTCGGCGTTAACATTTTCAACTGGAGTAGTGTAGACTACGGTTTTCAGATGGCACCAAAAGAAAAAATCTAAACAATTAAATTCGGGAGATCACAGTGCGGACCCCCTCGACCGATCCAACGGTCTGGGTATTCGTCGTCCAAGTATTGGCGAGCAACCAAATTAAAGTGGGCCGGAGCTCCATCATGCATAAAGTACATGTTTTGTCTTAATTGAATCGGTACATCTTCCAGCAGTTCCGGCAGTATTTCTTCTAGAAATTATCGATAATTTGCACCGTTTAATCTGTGCGGTAAAAAAATGTGGGCCTATCAAATGATCAGTGACGATGGCAGCCCAAACATTCACGGAAAATTGTTGCTGATGATGGCTTTCTGCAATTTCTTGTGCATTTTCTTCTGCCCATATGTGGTTATTGTGAAAATTGATAATACGGTCGGTAAACAGAAATTCGGGTCCATACTCAGGGTTTTGAGCTATTTTGTCTTGCATCCATCTACAAAGAGCCAATCTTGGCGGAAAATCTCTTGGCAATGAGGCTTGTACTCTTTGGATGCGACAGGGATACAAAAGTTGCCTTTTCAAAATTTTCCAAACCGTCGAGTGGAGATAGGTTTAAGCTGGGAGTAATTTTTCTGGTACTTGTGGTTGGATTTTCATCAATATTCTTGAGGACCAACCTCTTCTATGTATGTACTTGGCGATTTGCAACTTCCATAGGCCGTCCATTATCAGCAGTATTCCTTTACATTTGTCTGTGGTGTCTAATTTTATAGCCAACTAATTTCATATCAGACATTAATTTGTTTTTTTTTTGTTGATATTTTGCGCACAAATAAATTTGCGTTACCCATGGTTTGACGGTTCTTTCTAAAGACTATCGAACTGAGTAAAAATTCGATATGGCTGCCACAAGAAAAATAAAAGATGCTTCTAACAGTTTAAAAAGAAAAGACAATCGGTAGTTTCCGATTAAACAAAAAGAAGGCTTAAACAAGTGGCTAACTGAAAAATATAAATCTTATGGAGCAGGCACTTTTGGTGCAATCGAGTTTTGAGAAAAATTAAAATCGAGAAATGTCGTCTATTCAAAAATATTTAATATTTAACTGTTACTTTATGTCTTCTAATAATTGAGATACAAATGATGGGCGCTAAAATAGGGACACGCAGTATATTTAGGATAATGTGCAAGGTCCAAAAGGATTTAATTCCTAAAAATTTAAATTTATTTCAAAACATTTATCGATTTAGCAGGTTGAATATTATTTCACAACTTAAATGTATCAAAAATAATCCGTATTAAAAACCATATAAAAACTCTACATTAACTTTCCTATCCACATTTTTTGTTTCCAGTGTTTACTTTAAACTCTGCTCCAACACATAACTGAACGTTATACTTTTTTTACAAAAATGCTATTAAGAAGGGATGGGAAAAACTCTTGCTATTCGTTCAGTTGCAAATCGCTGCTCTTCATTTCGTGCGTGTATTTTTATAATAAATACAAGGTGTAGTGCAGTGTTCACAGTAAATACATACGTCCATTTCAGATTTCATTTCCTTGTGCTACTAAATATGTGAGTGACTATATCTCTTTGCTTGCACAAAATAAAGACGGGTTACAACATGAGTTTGTATTGTTTCAAGTTTGATGTCGGGTTTGCTACAACGAATACATACATTGATGCATAGATATGTTATACCCCCAAAAATACACGACACTGTACTTTTAACGTTTATTAAACAAACTATTATGAACTATTCTATAAAAGACCGTTAAAACATTACATACATTTTCTATTTAGCTGTCTAATAGTAACTCACATACAATACATACAAACAATAATTGGCGCCAAATTCAAATGACAAAAAACTACAACATTTCATACGGTTCACGATATTTCACTTCTAACTTGTGACTCGTACCACTTGTAGTGCCTGGCTGACAAGGGAACACCGGCGGGTGTCCCCCTCCGATTTCGGTGAAACTTTACAGATCGAAAGAATACCTCAAAATAAGAGACACGTTTTTTTTTTCTGCGTATCCGCACGGTTTTGTGGTACAGCCCCCTCCAAAGTTTAGACGATTTTTTAATTTTTGCAAATATTTCCTAAACTATAACAGATATTAAATTTTCTTCTAAACATAATTTGCAGCATATTGCGTGACCCTAAGGATGGCGTCGTCCGTATTCGCAAAATGTTATTAACGGGGGACGGGGTACCCCATACTCCCCATTTTTTTAATATTTTTTCTTGTTCTTAGTGATCTAAAGAAGGCCGCTTTTACATAGAATACGATGATGTGTAACAACTTTAGAAAAATAATAACTGTAAAAATAGAAAAATAATAATAAAGCTTCAAAATTAATAAACTTGTCTATTGATATAAATCAAATGAACTATAACAGATATAATTTTCTTTGCTTAACATAATTTCCAGCATAATACATGGTCCCAACGTAGATATCTTCACAAAAAGCTAATCACGGGGAAGGGGTACCCCATACCCCCCATTTTTTTAATAATTAATTTTTTCATTATTCATCAGAAAAAGATCGCTTTTACATAGAAAACGGTGATGTATAATAAATTTAGAAAATTATTAATAGTAATAATTACTTAAAAATATATATTATAAATGTTTAAATACATGACATACTGTAATGCGATTATTGGTATATACATATGTATTGCAATAGCGAACAAGATTAATATATGTACAAACATAGTAATTAAGGTATATAAGTATTACACTAGTGATAGTCTGTGTAAAAGTGTTGAAAACACAGATTTTCTTTGCACCGTGAACACCGCACAATCGCTGGTTTATTGCAAATACTACACAAGGGTGTAGACTGCGCATCTTTGGTACATTTAAAATGTTCAAAGTTTTGTCTTTTGGCACTAATTTCTGAAGTTCGGCAACACAATGCCCACTCCAAGAATCAATGAAAAGAACACTCTTTAGTCCGTTATTCGAGAGAAAAACATCCCTTAGCCAGAAGCCACATTTATATGTCGAAACAATGATTGCGCAACTCGAGGTCCAAACGTATTCGTAGATTCCTTTAATACTAAAACTAGCGGTGAAAGTAAGCGACCGTCTGCACAAATGGCCGGCAAAATTGTGTAACCATGAGTTGTAGAGTGCAAGGATTGCACAATACCTTCAACGGTTTTCTCACCCTTCACAGCTAAAGTACGACCGGAATGTACACCTATGTAGATGTACTTCTAGATTAAATCCGCTCTCATCAGCGTTGTATACATTGCGTCGGTCAATGTCAGTGATATAAGATTTGACTTCATTAATAAAAGTATCGCTTACTAACTTTTAAGTTTTCCATATCAGTACGCGTAGAACGAGTATTAAATTTTGTTATCTTACGTAATACACCTTTATGTACCTTCTTGAAGTGCCATATCTACCAATGTCCTGCTTTAAACGATTCGTGTCCAATTTCTCCTTAGGTCCTAAAGCCCACCGTCGAAGATCGATGTCGTGAATTATTTTTCTATCGATATGGGGTACCTTGTCCCCCGTTATTAGCTTTTTGTGAAGATATCTACCTTGCGACCATGTATTATGCTCGAAATTATGTTAAGGAAAGAAAATGATATCTGTTATAGTTCGTTTGATTTATATCAATAGACAAGTTTATTAATTTTGAAGCTTTATTATTATTTTTCTATTTTTACAATTATTAATTTTCTAAACTTGTTATACATCATCGTATTCTATGTAAAAGCGGCCTCCTTTTGATGAATAATACTCTGTCTCCCGTTATTAACTTTTTGCGAATACGGACGACGCCACCCTTAGGGTCATGCAATATGCTGCAAATTATGTTAAGAAAAAAAAATAATATCTGTTATAGTTTAGGAAATATTTGCAAAACTTGAAAAATCGTCCAAACTTTGGGGGGGGGGGGGGGGGGGGCTGTACCCCAAAATTGTGCTGATACGCAGATAAAAAAAATATGTGTCTCTTATTTTGAGGTACTCTTTCGATCTGTAAAGTTTTATCGAAACCGGAGGGGGACACCCGCCGGTGTTCCCTTGTGAGTGCGAACTAACACTAAATCACCGGGAAGATAGTTGTAACCTGGTCTTCTGTGCTTGTCATATCAGTTCTTCATTTTCACCCTATTTTCTGCCAACAATTGTTCCACTGACTTCTCTTCTTCATCACTTATTGTTCCTCTGTTTAGTTTGTTCATTTCAGCTGTTACAGGGTTGTCTCGCGTTCCTCTTACTTTATACTTAAAAATAATGTCTGCGGGTGAGCTCTTGGTTACCTTATGAATACTATTATTTATTGCCCTTGAACATCAAAAAGCGTCGAACAACAATCTTGACCTTCATATGTTTCCGTAGAAGTGGCTAAACATGAGATAATCATAATGTTGGCGCGTTCTACTTGACCATTTGCACGTGGTGTGGCTAATGCAGGGTTACCAACTCCCAAAAATTTTTACCCCTAAAGCTAAAGTCA
>SMLS01041704.1:0-17925 GCA_004785975.1 Popillia japonica | reverse complement strand
TTTTTTTATTGACACATACAACAATATGTACATAGGTACTCAAGAGTATTGCCAACTTCAATCAATAATACCGGGATATTAAAAGTTAAGGGTCGCCATTTTGATTTTTTCCAAGGAAAAATACAAGTTTTTCATTAAAGGGCGATTCACACTGATGCAATTCCTTGCAATGCAAGTTCAACTTAAAGAAATCGCAAAGACGCTACGTTTGTTAAAATTGCAATTTCAATTCACATTGTATTTGCTGCGCATGCAATTCTAAACAGTTTTTGTGGTAGTGCCAATTTACAGATAATAAAAATTCAAAAAAATATGTTTTTTACAACAGAAATAAAAATAAAATAATGACATAAATACCAGTGGTGTGTTGAATACCTAGTAGGTGGATTTAAAAGTCTAAGGTTATCCTACATTTTACTATTTTTATATATGATGGTTAATTTGTGATGACATGTGTTCATTTTTATAGGTTGGTATCCCAAAATTTAGTATAAAATCGCATGCATACACCCATAAAAATACAACATGCTCTAATCGATGGAATTTCTTGTCACGCGATAAATTGTGGGAAACATTGCATAGTGTGAATGGGAATTACTGAAAAATTGCATAGGTGTGAATTGGCCTTAAGTGGTAACAATCTTGGTTGAGGATGTTTCTAAAATTCGAGCACGTGTCTATAAGATGTTAAAATATTTGACACCTTGTAACAAAAAGAATCTTGTTTATCGCGATTTCTCCCTTCTGTCGGCCAATAAGACATAAATGTCATTTAGGTTTGTTCAGAATTTACCCGCCGAAAGTTTAGTTGTCAAAGTCATTGCGTGTCCTCATTTTATTTATTTATTTTAGAAAAAGAAAGAATTTTTTTATTTTATAGTACAAAAAGACGGCCACAACGCTCTGCGCTATTGTCAACGTCAATTTTTAAAGTCTTTCGAAAATAGCGGGAAATTTAAATTTAGTACGCAATTGCAAACAAATTGACAACTTCCGATCAGTCGGGAGACGTCATTGATGACGATGAACTGATCGCCAACTAATCTAAAAGCTAAATAAAACACACCTATACTAATTCTCCACAGATTTTTAAATAAATGCGTTTGCGGTACTACATCCTCAAAATACGAAATAAAAATATCTCCAACAAGTAATTGACAGGTAGATAGCGCTTCGAATACTGATATCTTTCATTCTAATGTAACAATGTATAAAAAGCAAGTTATTTGAAATACAATTAAAGAGTATAGCTCCTGAAGAGTTCAAGTGTCAATTTTATACTTTTGCGAAAAACGAACAAAATGTATACAATAATTAGGTACAGTACCAAATTCATTCTCATCGCCATCTTGAAATCTCTAGCAAAATGCTCAGATATTCTTAGGCACATAAGGCCTTTCGCATATCATTAGGCTTGGTATTTAGATCATTTTTTATGCAAAACCAGTATGTGAAATTATGGCACTTACAAATAGACTCTTTAGAAGTTATACTCTTCAATTTATAGAGATTAAAGTCATATCTATTAGTGACTTTAATAGAGATATCAAGCATGTGCCATCTATACTACAATCGCTAAACTTACGGCATCTAAATGTTACAGATTCCTGTCACAAGTGTGATAGCAATAATTTATCCCTCCGTAAGGGAGAATTGTCTAGTTGCATTCGCTAAAGTCACTACACAGAATAAACAAGAAGGACAATTATGAGTCATCACGATTCCCGGAAGTTGAGAATGATGCCGGATGTGCCCTCTAGAAAATATGGCCGTCTTTGTTATTGTTGTGCGTTAGAGGTTAGAGTATCAATGTTTGTAATAATTCGTCAGATAATTAAAACCCTTTTTTAAATTTATTTTGAACTTCACCCAATCTTTACGTAGATAATCTATTTGTTTTTTGAACATTTTTATTATTTAACGTTCGTGCAGACATCTGTTAAATAGACTTGGAACTTACTTTGCGTATGCGCGTATGATTAGAATCATAGAAATTTTTTGGGACAAATACAGTGAAATTCGTGCCAAACATATTCAAGTCATGGCGGAGTCTATTAGAGGTCATCTAAATCATTACCTGAAATGAAAGAACAAAGGATTTGACGTTATTGCCCTTTCTGATTTATTCTTGTGGTCACTAGCATTCGCCACAAATTGTCACAAGGCGGTGCCACTTGTGTGGGGAGGGGAAAGGGCTAATTTCCCAAGAAGTCGGTAAATTAGTTTTCATATTTCTCGGAGTAAGATTCTCTTGGTGACATTAGGTGGCACTATAGGTAGCATAAAGCTAAAGCGCTAATTTAAATTGGGAATACTTCCTAAGCAATACGCTATCTGGTGGCCGTTTGTGGAACACTTTCATGTGGGATTGGGTGCGTTCGTCAGACCACAGCAGACAAACGTGTTTTGCGATTAGGTTGACGAACATGTTGACAGTTGCATAGGTATCTGGTGACCGATCGCGTGCTACCGCCATAATTTCAAATACTGATTACCGTTTGCAGCAATAAGCATAATTTTTTTACGCTTGGAAAAATGGCGACCGCTTGCTAAACACGTTTGCAGCATAAAATGACATAAGTCAACGTTCACCAGAATTGTTGCCAACAGTTGCCTAGTGATTGTGTCTGACGAACGCGGCCAATCGTTCAAATTGTTTGACGGTTTTACACATGTTTTACACAGTTTAACAGGTTATCCCACATAAAAGGCTTACATCAGTGCCGATAGGGGCGCTGCAATCTTAAAAAGTTTTCCCAATAGCTTGAAAGTGATTGCTACTGTATCGATCATGATTACGCTACCAACAGAAGTTTGTTTTAACTAAATGTCACTAATAATTTGAATGTTTTTAAATTTATTAATTATTGTTATTTAATTTATTAATTATTGCTATTTAATTTATTAACTATCTTAAAATCAAAGTGGCTAACAAAGTTAGCTAGTTTCGAAGCAGAAGGCTCTATCTTTCTTATCTCTAGGTGAACATACACTGTGATCTTTTTCAACTGTCTTGAGTTGGCCACAAAAAAGTCCTAGGATTATAAAAAATTTGGAAATATTTACTTTGGTCCATACTGGATACCGTTACCTGTAACAGAATTAAATACATTTTTATAAAAAATTATTACAAATTCCATCTTAAAACGTAACATATTAGTCGTAACGTATTAGTCTGAAAATATAACTCGTTACCTTTTTGGATTACAACAGATATGCAATTTTCCTTCACACTTTATTCAGGCTTAGGACTGACAGTCTAAATAACTAGCGTGTTTAAAAATTGCAGTGAATTCCACTGTCTGGTTTGTGTTAGTAAAAAAAAAGATGAAAGTAACACGTACCTTATTTTATTCCCACCAAACTAATCATAGTACGTCATATTTTCGTCAGTTATACGTCATAATCATTGTCAGAAAGTCTGCTTACGTCTTTTTGGGCTGAAAATGGATGTTAAAGCACCAAGATCTCATGTCCTACCTACTTGTCTTATTATATAGATACCTATCAAATAGATATTAGAATTAAGACTACATATTCTTCCCATAAATAAAAATAGATCTAAATCGTGTTCACTAATAATACGTCCGTCAAACTCAACTATTGACATGTATGCAAATTGTTTTGTTTGTTACATTAGGTTACTATGGCAACGTAGGAGTCGTATACTTTGTTTGCTGCTTTGATGTAAACGAGACAGAATTCATGGACTAATATTGTTAATAATAGCAATTTAATGGAATACTACATGCGTTGGGTCACGCGGCCTTAATTGGACACTATTGCTAACCAGTGGCGGCTCGTGGTCAATTATACTGGGAGGTCAAAAATAAATTTAAAAAATAGGCATAGGTACTTAAAAAATAAATATTTTACCTTTAAATTCCGCTTTAAATAGTCTTAAACTGGAGGTCCATTCTTCGTTCTTTAGCAGTGGAAAAGTGTTGAATAACACATTCGTTAAAATCGCATATATTTGTTTTTAAAGTAAATAATCGACGTTAAATTCTTCATGCGCGAAAGTATGCATAAAGGTTGACAATAATTACCAAACAGTATATATGCTCTTATTTTATTACAATAACGTATTACATTGAGATAAGAACAAATTCACTGACGAAAAAAAATGCAGATATTACTTTGCTTATTATTTTCTTTCTAAATGTACACTAAACTAAATCGAATTAAAAGAAAAGTAATATACCTAAACTCAAACGAAAAAAAAATCTAATGAAAATCTGGTAGATTCAATAAAGATCACAAACAAATCGCTATAAACACACTCGCACTTTCGACAAACTTTGCTAAAAGAAGGTTGTTAAAACAAGGTTAAAACACGTTTACTCTTATAAATTATAAACAGAGGAACTACAGGTAAATCCGAAAACTACTTTTCCAACTACGCACTTGTGCTGCCATCTAACATTTCATCGGAAATTAACCTAAATTCGATTTCAAATAGTGGGCTTATGACCCAAACTAGATTATATACTTCGTACGTTCGGGTCGGTTCGGGCGCTGGGAGTTCTTCGGATATTTCCGCGTAGCTTTAATACGACGAGGTCAATTCGCACCGCCAGCCCAATGTTCAGGAGGTTGAAATACGAGGAACGGCCGATAATTTAAGTTAAGTATATTTGCGACTTTTGCGAGGAAATTACCTATTTTAATAAAACACGTAATAATTAATATTTCTTTATATATTGTCAAAATTTTTGGGAGGTCATTGACCAAATGACCCTATGGACAAGCCGCCACTGTTGCTAACAATGTTGTACTAATCTATAATTAGCTGTGTATATAATAAAGTCATACGTCATCTGTCAAACTCATCTCCTTGTGGCCCAAAGAGATTGTAAACACTTATACAGTTTTGCTGTTTGAATTTAGATGAACATTACTCATGACGTAACGGACGAGATCCGTAAATCCGACTATAAGTAGTATTAGTTCCGTATTATGATCGCAAATAAGCTAATCTACAACATAAATAAATATTATAACCAGAATTGAATTTCATTTTTTTTTGCTTGAGACATTTTTTTTAAAGCAAACTAAGTATGATTCAGTCATTTTTATCTGATAAGAATTAATAAAAATTTTATTAAAGTAGATAGGTGAGTATCCTTCTCCGCGAAAACTTTTCGAACATCTCAGTCGATGTAAATACGCTGGCCGGACTAGTTAAACATCCTCAAACCGTAGTCCAAAAATAAAAGTTTGTTTAATATTACGTCGGTGTAACAAAAATTCACAAATGGAAACTCCAGCTCCTACAACGCAACCAACTGTACCGGAAGCTAACAATCCGCTACTATCTGCTCACGAAGGGATGGGATACGAAACGGGAAGGGAGGCCGTCGCCGGCGAATCTTCGAATGAGTGCTGTTGTATGTTGTATTGTTTCCCGACTTTCTGTGATTGCATCGAGTGTGCTAATTGTCTCTGCAGTGACGGCCCCTGCGTTATCCTCTGAAATGACTGAATAATGTATGAATTTATGGAAATACTAATATAGTGATTTTGGAAGTTTGTTGTTTTTGTTCATACAACGTAGACACGCTGTATAATAAGCTGTATGCGGGCTTTGAATATGTCACATATCGTCAAATCCGGTGCGTACCATACAAGATCTCGTTTCCGGTCATTGATGGCATAATGAGGTCAACCCACAACCACTCAGTAAACAACATGAAGTCATTTTGACGTATATAGATTTTTAGTGGCTCATTACGTCATGGCAAGCATCAAAATTGCTGTCAAAACCACCTTTCAATTATAGCTAAGCTACTTTCAAGTCAGCCCATAACTAGCGAAGCGGTTTCATGTAGATTTGTAGTTGCTCATTATATTATGCGACGTCATTATGCAACGTACGCATAGTGTTAGATCAGATCGAAAAAATGACGTCAGTTTGAAGGGGTATTGTCGTAAACTGACCAATAATAGACATTGTTGTTCATTATTTTGTGCAACTCCTATTGACAACTGTGTTTTCATCTTATTATGACGTGGTTTTGACGTTATATTCTAACGTTTTCATAATACATGACGTTCGTTGAATGTCATCGTAACGTAGCTAGCGAATAGTGTCTAGTGAGGTTTATAAAACAAAACCGTATTTTATACGTTATTTTGACGTTTTTTTTTTTTGTTTACACAACGAATATGTCGACATTTTGACGTCATTTTATGATGGAGATACGTCTCCGACGAATAATAACCAAGTAATGACGTTAAAATGACTTTTGAAACGTTTAATGTGTAGTATACGGTGCTGATACAAACTTTTTAAATAAAATGTGACAGGAAATGAGATTTTTACTACTTACTCAATTGCTTCTTCGGTACTTATGTAACAGCTACTATAATGATGTACTTTGTAAGTAAAATAAGTAACTTTTGAAGGTACACATAATTAAATTTGCTGAATGTGAGATAAAATAGGGACCTAATCTTAAACATATTTACAATACATCAACGATAATATGCAATCAATATACAATTATTAGAAATTATTTACTTTGATGATGTCAATGTATTACATAATATTTGCTTAGATTGTGAATTTATCTCGAATTTGTGTGGACTAGAATTTCTTTAGAACTAAATCTGCATATCGCATCACCATTATCTGCATTATATATATCATTTTTGGAACCAATTAACACGTAAAAGCTTCTTAGGAAACTAAGATTAATTAACACCCTACTACAAAAAATTCAATTAGTTTTATCTAATACAGATATGTTAGATTATGATTTATATGAAGGATAGATCA
This sequence comes from Popillia japonica, assembly GCA_004785975.1. NCBI lineage: Eukaryota > Metazoa > Arthropoda > Insecta > Coleoptera > Scarabaeidae > Popillia > Popillia japonica. Next base: position 11,144 of record SMLS01041704.1, on the reverse strand, counting down.
CTTAATAGCTCATTTTTTTATTGAATACCCAGAAGTTTCATCATCAATCAATAAAATATGGAAACTCCAATTACAACGCAACCGACTCCATCATCACCTGTTGAGGAAGAAGACCCTAACGAGGAGGAGGAAAACGGGAAAAAAGTAGAAAATATCGCTGCAGAGATTGTTGGTGATGTAGTGTTGGGGACGGCAATAATTCACTTGCAATCAGATTCTGTTGAAGCATCGAATGATGACAGTTGCTGTACCGGCTGTTGTGATTGTGATTGTGATGAAGATAATGGTGATGCCGGTTGCGGCGATTGTGGCGGTTCTAGTGACGATGATTGTTGCGATTGTGTTATCCTTTAAGAATTTCTTGAATGAAATCGACTAACTCATGGTCATTGATATTAATAAATTATTTATTCGAATTTTAGTTTATTTTGTAACAAAATTTATCCTTATTACGCCATCTTACGATTAATAGCCAAATTATTATTAAAAAGAGTAGGTAAGTAAATATACAGCTTCCTATTGTATCGACTAACAACAAATAAACAATTTTGAAGCGTAAAATTTTGCATAAAATATAGTTTTAGTGGAAATATGATTTTACATGAAAATAATTTGAATAGATTGTTCGAATAATCAATTAAATTAAATTAAAATTCAAATATTTAAGCCAGTCTCAAGACGGAATTTGATTGGCTGTCAAATTTTGACGCAACCATTGCCTAAGTACGCCCCACCACTTAGCATTTGAGCGCAAATTTTCGAAAATGCACATAAATAATAAAATGTTTACAAAGTTACTAAAAATATTTTCAGGACAGCAAACGTTTGAAACTACCGAAAATCGTAGTCATTTTTCTTATTTCAATTAAAAATTTGTTCTATTTTCTCAATCTAAACATTATTTTAGACGACTTAAGTGTAGGCGTTTTATGGCGTTATGTAGAGACTGTACACGATTAAATTGTCTTTTAGTACAACTTCACACTATTAAGTCTGTTTGACACGGTCAAAGTGCATCAAAGTTTGCTTTGTAAATGGGTAAATGGTAAACTTAAAAATATAATTCAGAGCAGTCAACATATATTGCTTTCGCAGTTTGTTTTATTATTGAGGTTAAGTTATAGCGAACAAATGTACTGACAGCAATGCTTACGCATGCGCACAGATGCGCTTTGACCGGATGTGATAACAACATTTCTTGCAATTTTTAATATGAAAGTACAATTTGATGTGGCGTCATTAAAGTCCACCAAAGTTGTCATTTACGCGAGGAGTTTGAAGCGAATTTGAACAATTTTGACATAAAAAATTTAAGCACTTCGACCGCGTAATACAGGCTTTACGAGTTGATTGTTTCTAATATAATGAACCATTTTATTGGCAATATTCTCCAGCAAACTGTATTATCATCCACTCATCCACTATATCTGTCAGTACAAAGAAATTGACATTTTCTGAAAAACCAAATACATGGTTGCCTTTTAAAGTTTACAACAGAACAAGCATTCAATTTTGCGTAAATAACCCAAATTTTTAATAACAAGAATATCATAGGAACAGTAAAGGTAAAATTGATTGATTCTAATGGACATTTATTATGAAACGCTTTGTATATACAAACGTTTAGGATCTTAAATTTAAAGTGACAAGAACCGTCATTTTTGACAGTTATTTCATATATGTAATTCAACATCTAGATACCCGACAATAGTTTATAGTTTATGCTCTATTTGAGGTGATTTGTTAAGAATATTTAGGGATATTTTATCGGTGTTGGTAGTACCTTTTGCAGTTCTTTCTTATGAGTTGTCTGTAAAGTAATAATTATTAAACGAAATACTGTTAAATAGTCTTAAATAAGTGTAATTGTTTATCACAAACTTAATAATTCTTCTGATTTGACGATTACGAAATGTTCAAAAAAAATGACATTAAATACACAAACAACCTGAAATTAGTCGCAGTTACTTTTACATCCTCAGTTTCTGTAATAGTTAAGTTCATCTAATTTTTGAACATTAGTGTATTTGGCAGATTTGTTCAGTGCATCCAGTTTTACAATCGCGGATTTCGCTAAACAATTTGGCGACAATCGCTTAGCCGTTTATCGATGCGGTATCGTAAAAATTCCGCGTTAGAATAATCGAGCCCTCTGGGTGTTATCTTCGCGTTAGGGCACCGTTAGGGTAGAAAAGGGAGGAAGTTTTTATTTTACGGCCGAAAGGTGTACGTAATCGTCGGATGGGCGAACGTGATAAATTCGTGTAGTACACCCCGGTATGATTCTATAATAGACCAAAACGAAGCACAGCTGATCGTGACATATGAGTCTCTTGACGTTTCCCAAAAACGGTCTGCGATTTTTGTCAACAACAACGTGCAGTCATTTGCTACTTCTTTTTCGGTTGTGGCGATGGCCAGGCCATTGGAAATAAACCCTCTAAATTATATAGTAAATAGACAATACAGTGACTCGCTGGTGATCAAGACTAAATTGTTCAAGGAACGGCTGAAACAGGCGAAGAACTTGTTCAGAAAAGATCTTCTTGCACATTATGGATGCGTTAACGCTATAGAGTTTTCTGAAGAGGGTGATCTTCTAGTTTCAGGTAGGTACTCCATTTTAAGCTGTTTATTTTGGTCATATTTACATATTGAACTGCATCATAAAATGGGCTAAATTATTGTTGTTATTATTTTGAAACAAAATCGAGGAATTCAAGATCAAATTGATATTTTAGGTGGAGATGATCGAAGAGTCCTATTATGGTTCGTACCGGACGCGATTTATGGTCAAGGAACCCCCGTAGTCATGCAGACGAACCACACCAGTAACATTTTCTGCTTGGCTTTCGATAAATTGAACAGTAAAATTTTCTCGGGCGGCAACGACGATCAAGTTATAGTTCACGATTTAAAAACGTAATGTTATCATCATTACTAAGCAAACGTATTTTATTCGTGTGTTCTTTTGTACAGGACGCAATTGATTTTAAAATTACCGCATAGGAACCCTGTCTACGGTTTAAGCATTAATCCCCAGAACGATCATATGTTAGCGACAGCGGGTGACGATGGTAGAATTTTAATTTACGATATACGCGAGCCTGTTTCAGGTAATTTTTGCTTTTATATTCTCGGATGAGTCGGTTGTGCCAAGATGATAAGGATGATTGTTAATGTTACTTGTTTTAGAAGCTATTTGTTTAGCGAAACAAAACACCGGATTCCATTCTGTTGTTTTTCATCCGACGAATCCTCGTTTGTTAGTGAGTGCCAACGCCGATGAAGGGATTGCATTATGGGATTGCCGAAAGGTCAAGAAGTAAGTCAGTTTATATTAAACTAATTTCTATGAATCAGATTTGAGAATCTAACATATTAAGAGCAAAAAACGAATCACATAGAGTCAGTTTGTAATATACAGGGTGGGTAAAAAAAATTACTGCAACTCATTAATTTTTGAGTTAGAAACAAAATTTATTTATTGGTAGAACACGCCCACAAAAAGCCATTTCTTTAACTCTTCAGCAATTTTAAGAAAACACCAAGAACAATTACACTTAGTTAACTAGTATAGTCTGTTTACGATAACAGACGAGGCACGTCATAACCAGTAAATTCGGAATCTCCAATACAGAAATAACAAAATACCTACAAAAGTAAAATATTATCATAACATTGCAGTGCTGCCGTATAATAAACTTTTGTAATTTGTCCCCATTTACGAATACTAACCTAAAAATGGAAACAAGTCGATTTTGTTACATTGTTGTGATGTTATTCGTGGTGTGCACGTCTTCGAATCGTGAACCACCTATACAACACGAAATAACCGTTCTCACTATCGAAGATATAGGAATTTTTTCTATGCAAAAGTGCCTGTCCTGTACGATGTTGCCATCTCTTGATGAGTATGAGCTTAGCCGTTAATGCGAATTGCATGTCAATGAGCTATCATGACTTAATACATAACCTATTAGAGGGAAGATTTGACAATAATGCGTACCGCCATTATGACGTGTATTGATGATGAAATTCCTCATCTGGTATTGTAAACAGACTATATACATCTAATTTCTAAGTGACTAACCTTTCTTAAATTTACTAAAAGTGCCGCAATTTTTTCTTTTTTTTTCATATACATAATTATGCTGTATATGTCGCTTCTGTATATACAGGGTGGCCAGCTAAGAATGCAAAGTGCTGTATCTCGTAAACTATTCGTCCGAGAGACTTGCGGAAAAAAAACTAGTACTAAAGTGGACAAAAGAAGACCCTGGAAAATATTGCCAGATTTCCAAGATGGCCGCCAGAGGGCGTAACCGTCATTTTAAATTTTTAAAGTGATTTTTCACTGAAATCCACATAGTAAATGTTACTAAAAAATATGCGCCTTTTAAAGCTGAGTTTTAGTCGAGCTATTTTTGTTTAATATTTTTTGACGTATCTATTAAAATAAAGTGGTAGGAGGTAATTTGATGTTTTTTTTAAATAAACAGCTGCAATTCCGAAACGGCTGAACGGATTTTAACAAACTTGGTCTCGTTGGAAAAAGCATTTTTTGTTCCATCAAACCCATCTTACCTATGATTTCTCTAATTCTTGGTGACGCCGCTAGAGCGCGCTTTTTTACATAATAACAGAAAATTGCAAAATTCTCTAAAAAATCAAATGCAATAATGTGCCTTTTTTTCCATAAAAATCTAGTGAAATGATAGGTAAATAGGTTAGTGAAAACGGTATCTCGATATCTTATTCGTAGCGTGAAATATCGAAGAAAAAAAAATAGTTGTCATATAATTTAAAAAAAAACGTTATTACACCGGTATATATTGTTGTTTATTTGTCATTTTTCAAGATTCAATGATAAAATTTCCTAATTTAATCAATTTTAAGTACTAAAAGTATTTTGAGGTAAAAAAAAATTAGAAAAATCGTGCAGGAGCATAATAAGAAAAAAGAATCGATTTTGAAGTAAAACTAATGCATCCTTCAATGTTGGAACTGTCTTGCATCACACTCAATGCAGTATTGGAGCCGCTCATGCATGGACATTGTAGCAGCTTCAATTTCTGCCCTTAACAGACTACAAATGGCCTCTTGTTCGACCCGCAACGTCACATATATTGGAGTCTCCATATACTAATAATAATAATAACAATATCGGATTTATATTGTGTGGTATCCTGGTTGGAACTATTCTCTGCCCTATTTCTGCCTATGTCCCCTGTTTCTTGATTTTCTGGTAAACCAATTGCCAATTTTATTAAAAGATATACACTTACAATTACGGCAATATATGTTTTTGCAACTAGACGGTTGCCCAGCACATTTCTGAAGAAATGTGTGAGAACATTTAGTTCTAAGATATCACCAGAGGGGGATTCGGCAAGTAACTATTTCCTTGGCCACTGTGATCGCCAGAATTCACCTGTTCTACTATTCTAACTTCTATTTATCTGGTCGGTTGAAAGATATTTTGTTTACCAAATTCCACAAACAGTCAGAGACGACATGAAAATACTACGAGCCCTAACAACTAAATGTTCGGACAAAGAAAATTTACGTCGCCATGCGCTTTCACCACCGCTGCAATCCTGTCTGGCATTGTTTTTATTAATGATTGACACATGTCAGAGTCGAAACTTTGCCATAATTCACCCAATTTCGTCTTCAAATCGGTAACGGTTCTGTGAGGATTATCACGCAACTTCTGTTTCATTTTATGCCACAATGTCTCGATAACGTTAAGGTCGGGACTGTTCGAGGGCCATGAGAGGACCTTGATGTTATTGTCCCCAAACCATTTCTTAGTGGTTTTAGCCTTATGGCATGCAGCACCGTCCTGTTGAAATATGAAATTCATATTAGGGTAAAGTGCTCTCGCGCTTGGCAGAAGACTATTATTTAAAATTTCCTGATATTTTGCCGCATTAATTGTACCTTCTACCACTTCGTATTTTCCTAGACCCACTGCGGACATGCATTCCCAAATTATAATACTTTTACCAAATTTTACTGTCCTTTTGAGCCAATCTTTATGAAATGCTTCATTTTTAGTTCTAATAACTCGTTTACGAAAGTCTCCCACACACACGTCAAACTTCGACTCGTCACTAAATATTACTTTTGACCGGTCTTCAACGGTCCATGTCATCTTCGATTTTGCCCAATTGAGTCGATTTATTTTCTGCTTCTCTGTTAGCAGAGGTTTTTCTTTTGCCTAACACATTACGAACAATCAAAAATCATGAATTTAATAAAAACTTGCAAATCGACCTTATAAAAACTAAGTCCAGATTTGTGTATCCATTTTCTACAACACTCCCTACATAAAGTGTTTCCGATTTTTGCATTTCACTGTGCTGCGATTGCTCTTAAAGTATTACGACGACTGAGTTTGCAAATTTTTATTAATATATGTATTTTTATGACCTTTTAACTTATCTTATTATCCAGATAGTTTTTCCACTTTTAGGTCAATAATAACACGCAATTCTAACAAAAGTCAAATTTATTCCAAAACCTTTACAAAATTTATAATCTGGTTTTCGTAACAACTTCTTCAGTGGAATAAAATTGACATTTATTTAGTGTCAAAATATAAATAAATAACTAGCCATGCCTATCAACAAAATTATCTACAGACAAAGAAATTCAGTGATATATAGGATTATGTTTACAATATATTGGATAATTTAAGATATTTTGAAATGTAAATTTATAATCATAACACTAATGTTCCTTATATCAATGTATTTTTTTGTCAAGCTCTAACAATTCTGTTCGAGGACTAGGGAAAAACATGGCAAAAAAACCTAGTCAAGAGCTTAATTTTATAAAATTCAGGCGTGATTAGGTGATTACATTATTATAAATAATACTTAAATTTTCTATATCTGTTCTAAAATTGACCGCATTATTTTCTTTTTTTATGTATATCATTTCATATATTAATCTTTTTTTATAACTATTTTCTTTTTTTAAAATCTTAACATTTTCAAAATCAAAGTTATGTCGTAATTCTTTAGAATGCTTAGACAAAGCAGTTTCCGCGGTTATGTTATGCGTTGCAGTGTATTGATGATTATACAGTCGTTTTTTTAGATACTGTTTAGTTTGCCCTACGTAACATTTATTACAGTCTTTACATTCTAATTTATATACGACATTACTTTGATTATCTTTTTTAATCTTAGTTTTTAAATTTGTAAATAACTGTCTGTTATTGTATGGTGTAAATGTAATGTTTATATCTGATTTTTTAAATTCGTATTTAATTTTGTCACTTAAGTCGTTAATGTATGGAATTGTGTGATATATTTTACTATTTTGTTTATTGCCTGTGTTGTATATTTTATGTATTCGTTTTTTTATTAATTTCTCGTAAAATTCTTTTGGATAACTATTTTTGTCCAAAATTGATCTAACTTTGCTTAAATTCTCTTTTCTAAAATCAGGATGTGCTAATTTAATAGCTTGGTCAACCAAACTATTAATTACGCTTTTTTTAAAATTTACGGAAGTGTTTGAATAGTAGTTTAGGTGTCTGTTGCTACTAGTGTCTTTTATGTACCAATTCGTTTTTATGTTCGTGTTATTATGTATGATTTTAACATTTAAAAAATTTATAGAATTTTGATTCTCTTTTTCAAACGTAAATTTTAATCTGTCATGATAGGAATTAAATGTGTGTATAACATGTTCAATTTTACCTAACGGTATGCAACATATACAATCATCTACATACCGTTTGTAAAATTCAACATGACAATTTAGTTTATTTAAAGAATCTTGCTCAAGATCCTCCATTACTAAATTTGCTATCACTGCAGATAATGGAGAACCCATTGCAGTTCCAAAAATTTGTTTGTATATTGTGTCTTTGTATTGAAAATAGGTAGAATTTAAGCAAAGTTTTGCAGCCAACATGAATTCATTTTTCGGTAAATTTGTATGATTTTTTATTAAATTCCATTTTTTATCGATACTAGATAAAGCTAAATCTAAAGGTACATTAGTGAACAATGATACCACATCTAAACTTACTAATTCGTAATTATGTGGTACCATTTTTTTATTTATGTATTTAACAAATTCCCACGAATTTTTTATACTATTCTCTGAATTTCCTACAATATTACTAAGAATTTTGGATAAGAATTTTGATAAATTGTATGTAGGTGACTGCATACAATTTACAATGGGCCTTAAAGGAATGTTTTTCCCTAGTCCTCGAACAGAATTGTTAGAGCTTGACAAAAAAATACATTGATATAAGGAACATTAGTGTTAGGATTATAAATTTACATTTCAAAATATCTTAAATTGTCCAATATATTGTAAACATAATCCTATATATCACTGAATTTCTTTGTCTGTAGATAATTTTGTTGATAGGCATGGCTAGTTATTTATTTATATTTTGACACTAGATAAATGTCAATTTTATTCCACTGAAGAAGTTGTTACGAAAACCAGATTATAAATTTTGTAAAGGTTTTGGAATAAATTTGACTTTTGTTAGAATTGCGTGTTATTATTGACCTAAAAGTGGAAAAACTATCTGGATAATAAGAAAATTTTTATTAGTAATCGTCGAACCCGATTATTCACAATTCCCGGTCTACCTGAACTTTTGCCTTTATATTGGACACTTCCACTATCACCATACTATCACAATAGTGCTTAAGTATGTCCCTAACTGTTGACTTGGCCAAATCTAATTCGTCCGCAATTTCACGTATTTTTTTACCCTGAGAGTATTGAGCGATTACCAATTCGCGAATTTTAACATTTGTCACACTTCCTCTGGCCATTTTTGATTAAATTTAACAGAATTTTTCTCAAACCGGCGTCTAACAAGTAACTCTCAAATAACTGTGAATTTATGATAAGCAAACATCTAAGTTATTCTTATTTATAAGCGGAAACTAGATAAATCCGAACATTTAGTTGTCACGATATTGTGCAATATTTTTATTTATTTATTTGCACACTGTTTATATCAATAAACGTGTAGTGAATGGGAAAAAGGGATTCCGAAAAAGAAAAATCGCTAATAAGTAAGTCTATTTAATATTTAAAATTCGTTCGCTGGTAACAGCTGAGATAGTAACAAAAACACGAACGCAGACACCGAGGGAGGTCGGGGTCCGACGGGTTGACCGGCCTACGACTTCTAGCGCGGTGCTACAGCTAGCGACAACAGAACAGGGCCGGCGCAGGCTTTTCGGAAATAAATCTGATTTAGAATTGAAAGAATAAATTATAATGTCGGATAGTGAAAAGAATAACGAAGAAGGAAAACGGAAGAGATACGACGCCGAGAGCAAAATGTTCGAGAAAAGCAAAAAGGTGTTCAGAACGCCCGACAGAAATCCCAAACCCTATGAGAAAACCGAAGATGACGGAGAATTGAAAGAAATGATGTTAGAGCTTCTTGCAGACAATAAAAGAAAAGCGAAAGAGACGGAAGAAATGAAGGCCTTAATGGAAAGCATGGTGAATGAGATAAAAGGTATGAGAGAAGAAAACAAGGAAGATAGAAAGCAAATAAAAGCTCTTACTAAAGAAAACGAGAGAATAAATAAGGAAATGATAGATATGAAACAGCAAATAAAAAACATGGAAATTACCCTAGAAAGAGTACAAAAACAGGAAAAGAAGAATAACTTAATTGTTAAGGGACTTACCATAGAAAATGAAGATGAAGAAGAAGTTAAAACTTACATAGGTAATTTCATACAAAACGAATTGGACATAGAGGTGGATATTACAAATACGACAATGATTAGTAATAAAATCCATGTTATTAAAGTTAAGAGTTTCAAGCAAAAAATGGAGATACTCAAAAATAAAAACAAGTTGAAACGTAAGAAGGGAGATAAGGTATATTTAGAGTGCGATTACACGAGTAAAGAACTAGAAAATCAGAAACAAATGAGAATATATGGAGATATTGAAAAGAAAAAAGGAAGAAATGTGAAACTAGGATATAACTTCGTAGTTATTGATGGAAAAAGAATAAAATGGAACGACAGGATGGGGAAGACAGAAGAGGAAGTGGAGGAGAGAGAAAAGGTAAAAAACTGAAAAAAGAACATGGATCGGATGGACTGGAAACGACCAAGGCAACGAAAAGTATATTGGAGGGAGTTAGAAGGAAAGAAAATGGAAAGAGCCAAATTGGGAAAAATAACGAGCAGAAAAAATCTGAAAATAGAATAAGAGGTTAAATCCCGACAATAAATCTAGGCACGTGGAATCTTAGGGGTATAAATGAAGAGGGGGCAGTTAAAAGTTTAACACAAGAAATGGAAAAGTATAAGATGGATATAGTAGCGTTACAAGAAACACATTTAAAGGAAAGCAGTATACAGGAAATAGACGATTATATTTTATTTAATGGTGGTAGTACTAAAGGATATTTGGGAGTGGGCTTCATAGTAAACAAGGAATTAAAGCAAGATATAAGGAATTTTGAAAAAATATCGGATCGAATGTGTGTACTACATATAAAGAAGAAAACTAAATGTATATCTATAATAAACATCCACGCACCGTCGGAAGATAAAGAAGAAGAAGCGAAAGACATATATTATGAGCTGTTAGAAAAAGAAATTGACAGTATACCACGCAGAAATACATTAATAGTGATAGGTGATGCGAATGCAAAAGTGGGAAACGAGGAAATGTACCAAAAAATAACAGGAGGTAATAGTAAACACCAGCAAAGTAATGAAAACGGCATTAGACTAATTACACTGGCAATAGAAAAAGATTTGAAAATAATGAGTACATATTTCCAGAGGAAAGAAATACATAAAGGTACATGGATGATTCCTGGCACAATGGAAACGAACCAAATCGACCATGTGTTAATACAAACAGAGAAAAGCAGATTGATAAGTAACGTTAGAACATACCGTGGGGCAGATACTAACTCCGACCACTTTCTTGTGGGAATAAAGATGAAACTACCGAAGACAGGAATCAGTAGAAAGAAAAAAAAGTATGAGATTAAGTACAATATAAAAGAGCTGCAAGATCCAGAAATAGCAAAGAAATATAGGACTGAAGTAGAAGAAATATATAAGAAACATGAAAACAGGTGCAATACTGTAGAAAAGAGATGGAAA
>SMLS01041687.1:0-11635 GCA_004785975.1 Popillia japonica | reverse complement strand
TAATTATTTTAATAAATACAATACATCAAAATTGTAGATAATAAGAAGATATACAAATTTATTTAAAATTTATTAACCTTAACCGACATCTGTAGGAGAAATATTGTACTTCAACTATTCATATAGAGTATATAAAGTTGCCTATTTATCAGGTACATGAAGTTGAATTTAGTTTATTATAATAAGTTGTTCGAAATGTTTCTTCCGCGTCGAAAAACGGCTTTAATTCCCCTAATCGTTTCGTGTTCATCTCGTGTAAAATCCTGGTATTCGGTAAATCACCACCGTAATCCGAAGGGAGGCATTCCTTACTAATGTATTTCCGGTAGAATTTCTCCATGTTCAAATTCGGCGGGTGAAAATGTATCTAAAAATTCGTTCAGTTTAATTCTAATCGCGGTTAACTTGCAATTCGTTTACCAATTCGTACAGTTCCTTCTTGATAAATGGCTTGATGATAGCTAGGATCTTATCTAGGAAATATACGCTATTTAAAACGTGTATAGTTTTCAACTTTACCGGCAGGCAATCCTGGCAATATTCGAAAAATGCTTTTATGCATCCTAATTTGATTCTAGTGAGGTGCATTAAACCTACCTGATAATTGGAATTATTATTGAACAATTCGAAGATAAGTTGTGTGCGGAGAACTTACGCCTTTCATGTCGAATAATATGATTAAACCTGTTGGAGGATATTCGTGCAACGCAGCGTCGATTGTCATGAATAACAACTTCATAGATTCAGCCATGTTATATTTGGAATACGTCGAATCGTGGAGTTTATGGTAGATGATAGCACAGCCATCTTCGGTCTTTACAGGAAATTCTACGTATTCTCTATTATATACATACGTATTGTAGGTAATGTATCACAGTAATAAAGATGGATTTAACTTAAATACTTACAATGTTGCCAATTGCAATTGCAAATCAGGTCTTTCGATGTCGCGATTATTGAATAAATTTTGAGCGTAAGTCCGCACGCGGAAATAATCCAAGATCGTCTTCTTGGTGAATTCGACGTCTCTATCGCAGGAAAGTAGAAATCCCACCACCTGTTCGTCTAGCAGGATAGGAACGTTGGCGTTTAGATTCCACTGTTTGACCGTTTCGATTTCCGGCCATGTAACGCGGTTCTCGTTCACGATATCTTGGGCCGCGTAACCGTATTCGAAAGACATTTTAACCGCACTGGATAATTGTTAACAAACAAGTGAAATATTTTATTACCTACGTCTCGTTACGTTACAGTATTGTCAATAATATTGCACTTATGTATGTAGGTATTATATTATGTTGGTATATACATATACTTTCTAAAATCTCCAACGGGTTGATGGTTTCTTCGGTTACGCACGCAATCTTATTATATACCTACGGTTGGTTTTATTATTTTAAAATATTCGGTGACGACGGTTTTGAGTTAATTTTTTAATACCTTTCTTTACTCGACATGTTTTCTTATGCACGTCAGTAATGATTGTGCTTACTAAGTCTATTCCTATATGTATGTATTTACATACATACATAATACATACGTTTGTACGTTATATACGTGTATGTGCGTTTTAACACAAATGAGTTTTATAATTTGTGTTCGAACGCGTTGTTTTGAATTGAATTTACTTACGTAGGTATCGATGTATTTAATGCAATATGAGGTAGATAATTTAAATTTTTAATTGTGTTGACATTTGAAGGAATGGGAAAATTTGTACACATTCTCTATCCATATATATGTAGGTATGTAAATGACTATAAAAGGGGTGACCAACATTTAAGATTTGAGCTCATCATTGAATCAGAGAAGAAAATCAAACTCGTAGCTATGTATATATATACTTTCATATTAAAGACTGAATAGACGCAATGCAATATAAACTATAATGTGTATTTACAATGAGACGAAGAAAACGCATAAAAGGCTAAAACACACGGAAGTACTTTCTCCGAGTTTTCTCTTTTACCCGGACAACATGTTACATTCGATTCGTATCTTGACAAGCTAGAATATTAGAAATTTCTTTATAGGTGTTTGTGTGTGATAGGTCCCGTTAATTCTGTTTAACATAAAACTCGCTTTAGCACTTTACGTAGGTAGCTACTTAATCCCGAACGCGCTCTGCTCGATTATCTTTCGATCCGGATTACAGAGCGACTAAACACTTAGGTATCGCAGAGATGGGTTTTTTTTTAATTACTAAAATACTGCCTAAAGATTCGATCAGTATGTTTCGCATTGTTATCCAGTTGTAAAGTACAATTGTTGCTTATAATCCGAAAGCATGCAGGTATTGCGTATAGGTACATATTTCTAAAATGTTTAGATCACTCACGACTGTAAGACAATACGTACTTATAAACTTGAATTGCGGATCCATCGTGCCCTGAACAGTAATCAGTATACCATACACGCTGCATTGTTATTTTCCCCGCTATACTGGCATTTCCTACTACCAACTATTTGGAATCTTCAACGGTTCCTGGCATAGGTTAATCTTTTTGTATATTTCCACGCCTAAGAAATGGTTTTCCACGGGCAATTCATCTGTGTAAACCTTATTTTATTTGATGGCGTCGTATTGCAGACTGATGTACTGCTGTGGCAGTTACTTCCAGTGCAAGCTGGGTCGATATTTTATTGTAGCTATGTATTTCCTCCGAATGAGTTGTAGTAAACTTGTATTTGCCTAATTTACGAGTGATCGACAACTTATACACACCACTGTATTTTCGTCTCTAAACAATTTCTTCTTTTTATCGTAGAATTACCCCCGTTCATTGCCCCTACCTTTAAAATTTGGTACGTAGCAACTTTCGTTTTCTATCATATCATCGTGAATGTATCTCTACATGTATGTAAGGATGAACGAATCTCAATCTTACCTGCACTCTCGAGTATCTAACGAGTCGCTAGCGAATAAGGAACCACCTATCTCGCGTCGACCATCTAATAAAACCAAGTTCCTTCATATAGTCTGCGAATTAACTTTAGTAGCACACGCAGTTTAGTGGTTGTTGGAGGTACATGTAGAACAACTACATACAGGTACATACTTGTTTGTATATTATTATTTCCTAACACGTATTAAAAAATAGCGTATGCTAATTTACTCAACAACTACGTTCTAATTTTGCGCTAAACATCTATTACATACATATATTATTTAATAAAAAAAACAAGTTTTGTTTGAAGTGAAATTAGTGAGATAATAAAGAAGATGAGTGGTCCTATTTCAACGAAGCAACCCTTTATAGATGGTTTGAGTGAATATCCTGCCAATAAAGAAAAAGATGTATTGAAAATTAAAAACTGGTAAGTCTAATGATAATTTTATAAATTATGTACAACAATAAAAAAGCATACTTAGTATGTTTACGTACACATATGTAGGTATGTACATACCTTTTAATAACAACACGATATCCTTGATATAATTTTCGTGGTAGCTTTTTTTTGTTCAGAAATTAATTATTCCTGAAATTAAGCAATTAGAATGTGAATTAATTCGGTCCTGTTACGAAAACTAATTTAACCCATCCATTTTTTTAAATAATAATTAAAACATTTTCTCGTACAGGTTGTTGCGGTCTTTTACGTCAATTCATGACATATTAAGCTTAATTTATTTGCTAATTGTTTTTACAACAGAAAAACCTAATATACACTACTTATCCTAAAAAAATTGGACTAATCCTATATATGTATTAAATTATTATATCGATAAAATTATCATCACCCTGTATTAAAAAAATCGGGCCAATCTAACAAATAAATTAATCTGTTCCAGGATGACAACCCAAGCTCACCTACCTGCGATATCAGACGAATATATTTATTTATTCTTACACGCCTGTTATTATTCCCACGACAAGACGAAACATGCCATCGAAACGTATTTCACGATCAGGACGAATACGCCGGCTTTATTCGGAGAAAGAGATGCCCTGTCGGATCGGATACAGACCGTGATGCATATGGTGTAAGTCGTTTTTCGATTTGATGCGGATGAAAGTTTCGATCGCGATCTTGCGTTGCCACAAACTTCTTTATCCGTATGTTCAATTAATAATGAGGAAGTCAAGTTAGGAACTTTCTAAAATCATTAATGCATAACATTCAACATACACCTAAACTCATGTCCGTACATAAATATTTATTTCACGTTAGATTAAACAAAAAAAAGAAACAATAACTTATATTTACTGCTGTTCCGTTTTATTTCCGTCAAATTTTTCCTCTTCATTCTCCACGATTATCTCTTTGACAGGAATCAGACTCGCCATATTTTCGAAATAATCGCGCGGAATATTGACGGAATTCGTAGATTTGACGGCGAGATTGGTGTACGTTGGACCCAAATACGGACACGAATGTAACTTCCTAATATGTTTATTCTTCGCTTTGGGACATTTTTTCGACGAAGAACACGGGGCTTTATTACCGCTCTTCTTGTAACGGGGACTTTGATATTTCTCCTCCGTCGTTGGTAGCACTGTTTTTGATAAATCCGTCTTAGATTCGACGACTTTTTCAACTGGAGTCGGCTTACACCAACGGTTATCACCTGTGATAGTTTTATAAAATTAGTTTCATCAATTCAATCAAACAGATCGGTAGGTACTATTTTTTTTCTGCGGAGAATATTACCTACCTACAAATGTATGTAGGTACGTATGTATTTTTTACTTTAGGCGTACATATTGAAATCGGTTTACATTTAATTAAACAACACATTTTCACAAATGTATATATGTACACATAAGTATGTATGTTCGTAAAAACACCATATCTTTCGCAATATTCGATCGATAAATCATACATATGTATAAAGACGTCAATTTGTCGCCATCGTCGAAATTAATTTTACAACTTACTATTATCACGTTCTCGAATAGAATCTCACCTTTAACAGCGACGGCTC
The DNA here is from genome assembly GCA_004785975.1 of Popillia japonica. Taxonomy (NCBI): domain Eukaryota; kingdom Metazoa; phylum Arthropoda; class Insecta; order Coleoptera; family Scarabaeidae; genus Popillia; species Popillia japonica. Next base: position 6,708 of record SMLS01041687.1, on the reverse strand, counting down.
TCCACTCGGTGTGCTTCATTTCGGCGTAAGCCTTCGCTTGAGCTTCCTTCTCCAGTCTCTCCTGTTCGAGCTTCCGCGATTTTTCCAGCGCCACGGCGGGATTCTCGCAAACCAAGCCCGCCTTGCTAGCTTTCTTACCGGGCGGTTTGGCGCATTTCTTCGCTAAACTCTTTCTCGCCGCCTCATCCATCGGCGGTTTAGGCTTCTTAATGCACGGTTTAGCGCAAGGATCCGTCTTCTGATCGGTGGGTTTTGGCGTCTTGATCGGATCGGGACACGGCGGTTTCGGTATCTTCTTCGTGCATTTCTTCTGTACGCACGGCATGTTGGTGCAACGCGTCGAGACGCTCGCCGGCCGCTTCTTCGGTTTCTCCTCGGCGAGTTTGAATTTGGGCTTCTCGCATTTCGGACAGATTTCCCCTCTCTTTTCGATGCCTTTCGGCACGCAATCCGTCAATGGAGTTTTCGTACCGACGCTGCACGGTTTTCTAGCGCCGCATTTTATAATTTTACATACCGTAGGCTTCGCTGTAATTAATAAAGCGGTTTAATAAATTAATTAATTAATAAATTATATTGCGCCTAATGTGCCGCATAAGTAGAGTAGAAACGATTTCATGTTTCAATTTAACATTTGGAATGGACATTTGGCGCAATACCTTCCCTCCCTACATATGTATGCATATCATCTATCTATGTATGTACATACAATATGGTATTATACGTACGTTGCGGTTTAGGTGGAATATCTAAAATTTGAAACTTTTTACACATGATGCATTCGTTATCCTGTTTCGCCGATTTTTTCTGCCTGCATTTTTTTTGGTAACAGCACAACTGTTTCTTGGGCGGACACACATCGATTTGTATGTACGTCGGAGGCGGACAGAATTCTTTAGCTTTATGCTTGGCTTCCGTTTTGATAGCTTGATCGAAATTACACGGCGATTTAGCCGGTTTTTTCGCTTCAGTTTTAACCGGCTCCGGTTTCGGTAAGCTGCACGATTTCAATTCCTTTTTGAGTTGCGCGGCCGGCATTTCGCATTTATCCTTCTCCTTTTTACAACAAGGCGGCGGAGGAGGGCACGCCATCTTTTCGCATTTATCCTCGTCGTCTTTCTTCTCGGGAGTCTTATTCGCGGAGGATTCGCTTCTTTTCCCGCTAATATTTAATTCGATATTCCTATCCTTGTTAAAGCTGTGGAAAGCGGCGCAGAATATTTGCGGACCGAATCGGGCAGTGTTCGTTAAATTCGGATTTGACACGCAAAATCTGGAGGTCCTCGGCAGTTCCGGTATCTTTCCCAATTTGTGCGGTATCGAACATTTCAATCCGTACAATTTCGAGAGGTTGGGACTGGAGATGGCGTACGATTTGCTATCGCGAATTTGCGCCGATTGACTGGAATTCATCATCGGATATAACAATCTTCTCCTGTTAGCGTTGCCTTGCAATAATACGTTGTCGGCGGTATCGTCTGCGACATCCATTTTCATGCTGATCACTCCTGTACCGTCTAACTTCATGCTGATTTTAGAGTAGGCGCTCAATTCTTGCGGTTGCAGCGTGATGGTCGATTTGGAGGTTGTGTATTTGTTCGGTTTAATTATGATCTCTTCGAGGGGTTTTATCGTTTCCGCCGGGAGACATAAGAATTGGTCGATGTTACGCGTCGAATAGAACTTGATTGGATCTGTAAGGGCAACTTTAAATTATTACATGGAAGAGTTTTACCTACTTTATTCGATTACCTAAATTAGCTTTGGAATAGCACCGAATCGGAGGTCCTCCTTTACCGGACGAGCAGCCATCCTTCTTAGCCGGCTTCTTATTACATTTATCCTCTGTCGATTCGCACTTTTTCGTCGTCCTACACCGACTTTCCTTCTTCGATTTATCCTCGCTTGAAGCCTTCTTCGATTTGGCCTTCAATTCCGAACAAGTCGCCATTCTCTGTTGCTTCTTGCATGCGTCGCCCTTTTTCGCGTTCTCTTCGGAGCAGCTCCTTGGTTTCTTCGCAGATACCGAACATTTAGTTTGTTTGCATTCGATCCTCTCCTTCGCAGTCTGACAGGCGACGTTCGATGTCGTCGCCGATTTAAATTTATCCCGATTTGAACAATCCTTCCGTTTGTAAGCGCTGCCGCAGGGTCGGACGATCATGCCGCATTTCGAATCGCATTTTTTTAATTTCGGACACGCTTTTGTATTGCGGCAAGGATCCTTTTCGAGCGGTACCTCCTCTACTTTTTTACTGGGGCACGGTTTGACATTGTCGCAGGGGTTAACTTTGATTGGACACTTCGCAATCGATTCAATAGCGGAGCACGGTCGCAATTCGATACTCATATCTTTGTTTATCGTCGAACAATCCGGCACAGTCTGGCATGGCTTTAAATTCGAAGAATCGCATTCCCTAGCTTTCGTCATTTTGGCCTTGCAAGCTTTAACATGCCTGCACTTGTTTATACTTAATTGGTGGTCCACAACTGGGATGCATACCGTTTCATGTAAGGGATTAGCGCACTCGTCTTTAAATTCCGGCTTCGGTATCTCCGGACAGATCTCGGAAAGCGGTTTGCACTTCTCCTTTTCGACACTCGTTTTGATTTCGGCACTTTTCAATTCGCACTTGGAGTTCGCCTCCTCCTCCAATTTCTCCTCCAATTTCTCCTTCTTCAGTTCGTATTCCTCCAACAATTTTTGGCAGCGTTTCTCGGGCATCTCCCGACACAATCTGTCCTCGAGAAAGGGGCCGCCGTCGCAGGCGAACGGCGGCTTCTCCTTGCCCCGGCCGACCTCCAATTTTGATGGACATATCGCGTTTATATATTTGACTTCCTCTTTCATAATTTCAGTTTGGCTTTTCGTCGCTTCCTCAAAATTTATTATGGGCGGTGGTGGCGCTGGAACTTTAATACAAACTTTCTTCTCGGTTTTTTTAGCGCACGCCTTGACGTTCTTGCATTTTTGCACTCTTGTCGGCTTAACGGGTGTGGCGGGTTTCGCGCTGAAAAACCCGGTAATCTTCTTCAACAGGCTAGCGTATCCCCTGCTCTGTTGAAGCGAATTCTTCGAAATTTTCGCGAGGGAGCTTCTTCCCGCCGTTAACCTGTAATATTTCGCTAAAATATTCGGTTTACTCGTTCTAGTCGCAGAAAAATATCTCTTGTTCGTGAAATAAGTAGCCGGCCAGATCGGTGTATAATTTTCGACGGATACCAAATTAAGCGGTATGTTGGCTCTCACATGGTTCACTTGACGGAAGGGCCACGATGAATTCTTATCTTTCGTCAGGACGTGATTACCGTAACGTAATCGCGAGGAAATGAGCTGGAATTGTACGAGTGAGCTTAGAATTTAATTCGGTGCAGTTGGAAGTTACTCACGTTCATTTGATTCGGTGAAAATTTCGAGGCGTATTTGTACATATTCGACTGAGAATTTTGACCAATTTGGACATTGGAAATGTCAAAATTTACGAGCTAATCGTCTTGTCACAATTGAGATTTTAACTAGATTGCTTCGATTCATTCTCTTTTTAATGTTCAAATTATGAAACAATTAAAACAAATTAAGTTGATAAAACAGAAAACTCCACCTTTTATTTTAGTAAAAATTAAAAAAAAAATGGGACTATTACACGATGTGTTGTCAACATTTCGTCCACCTCTTAAACCATTCGTCCTTCAATCGTTGCCAGCGAGTTTTTTGTTTCTCGCATTTTAGTTTATCTTTACACGGGAGACCTTTACACAGATCGGGGACGCTATCTCCGCTTGGACATTTCTTAGGTTTCGCGGATTCGCAACAGGGATCTTTCTTTTCGATTTTTCGACAAGGATCTTCGTCTGCTTTTTTGCAATGATCGTTCGCTTTCTTACAAGAATTTTCTACTGATTTGAAACATTTCTCCAGTTGAGAACAGGGATCGTCTTCCTCCTGTTTATGACAAGGATCTTTCGCAGTTTGGCATACTGGCTTCTCTTTTTTCGGCTTCTGACAGGATTGCTTCTTGTTCTGACGAGAATCCTTTAGTAGCTTAGCACAAGGATCTTTTTCTGGACAAGTTGGCTTCTTCTCTTGACAAGGATCTCTTGTCTGGAATTTAGCACAAGGCTCTTCTTTCTCCGTCCCGTGACAAGGATCCTTCTCTTTTACTTTCTGGCATGGATCTTTCGCTGTTTCGGATCGTAGTATAGCGCACGGATTCTTGTCTTCTTTCTCGCAACAGGGATCAGGCTTTGGACACGTGTCTTCCTTTTTCTTGCAAGTATTCTCTAATTTAGCACAAGGATCTTCTGATTCACCGCAAGGATCTTTCGTCTTAAGCTGGAATTTAGCACAAGGATCCTTTTCTTTCTCTTCATGACAAGGATCCTTCTTCTTTAGCTTTTGGCATGGATCTTTTGCCGTTTTGGATCGTAGTATAGCACAAGGATTCTTTTCTTCCTTCTCGTGACAAGGATCTTCTTTTGCAGGCTTTGGACACGGTTTTTTCATTTTCTTGCAAGGATCTTTTGCTTCGCCACAAGGATCTTCGGTTTTGTAACAGGGATCCTTTGATTTACCACAAGAATTTTTTGATTTAGCACAAGGATCTTTTGATTTTCCACACCGTTCTTTTATTTTCCCACAAGGATCCTTTGCACTTTTACACTTCCGTTTTGCTCCTCGTCCCTTCTTGTACGGATCTCCTCGAGCGCGACAGCTTCCTGACGAACTCGGCTTCGATTTTGGCGTCCTACATTTAACAGGGATTTGTTTTTGTTGTTGTACATGTTTCGTCTTTAGAGGCAAACTTACTTTTTACCTCCGCCACATTTATCGCTGCCGCTCGACGAACAAGTCTTCTTAGCCTCGCCGCAACTCTTGTTCTTTCCACTACTACATTTATTTTTGCTTTGGGGAGTTGCAGCCCGTTTCTTCTTGGAACATACCACTTTCTTCGGCTTGCAAGAAGTTGAAGGGCCGCATTTCGGTTTACATGTGTCACCGCCGGCCGATTTGCTCTTACCGCAAGCTTTTTTCTGCTTGCTACAACGATCTTTCGGTTTTCCGCAAGGATCACTTTTCTTCTTCTTCTTTTGCAAACTAGTGCACGATTTTGCCTTCCTACAACGATCAGATTTCTCGCAACTATCGCTGCGCTTTTTACATGTCGGTTTCGCAGCTCTACCGCCACACGATTTCTTTGCGGCGCTCGAATCGCAGGTGCTCTTCGATTTCTTACAGGTATCATCTCTCGGCGGACAAATCGGACGGTCTTTACCTTTTTTACCGCCCCCGCATGTTGGTTTTTTCGCGCCGCAAGTTGGCTTCGTCGCACCGCATTTCGAATCTTTTTTTTTGGTTTTACCACCGCAGGAACTGCTCTCTTTTTTACACGATTGCTTTTTACCGCACTCACTTTTGGCTTGGCTACAACTTTTAGCCGAACCCTTTTTCTTGCACGGAATAGCTTTGGAACAGTGGCTCTTCGGGGGGCAGGTGGTTTTCTTCTTCGGTCTGCATGTCTGCTCCGACTTCTTTAAGCATTCCTCCTTAATATAGGGGCATGGCCCTTGCAATTCCTTTTTCGGAGATTTCCGCTGTTTCTTCCCAGATTGCGGCTTCGATTTATCGCTATTCTTACACGCATCCTTCGCCGCAACTCCGCCAGTTCTAAAATAGGCCCTCTGCAAATCGCCGAGGAATTTTCTAATCTTCCCGGCAGTATGGACGGGGAATTTCTTCTTCTTGTTTAGTTGTCCGATTTTCGTTGCGTACTTCTCCAACACCTTCAGAGTGGTCGTCTTTTCGTTTCCGCTGAAACGTTGCCAAATACGATCGTGATAAGGCGATTCTTTAACTCGGACGGTGTCGATGTTGTTCGGTACGGTGCAGTTATTAAATGGCGGCCTCCACGCTTGAATGACGCTCTTCCTGATGATATTCGGGAAGACCGTGTCCAAATTGATGGTGTGGCTGACATTTCTGTATAAGCTCCGCTTATATATCTGCGAATTCGTTTATTTTTTTGTTAGTTATAGGTACCTATTATAGTAAGTAAGTGGATAAATTGATGTATAGTTGTAGGAGCTTACCCAACATGATTCTACTGGTAATTTTGAGAAGAACCTAAACATATTAGGACGATGTTTCGGAAAGTTTACATTGCCAGATTTTAATTTCAACGTCAAAATTTGAATTTTCCCCTTCGCCTAGCAACACTTGCACGAATTTTATTCCAGGAATCTAGTACGATTACCGAAATCCACTCCGGAAGGTTACAAGGTACTGTTATACTCGGTTAAGGACAGCGATTACACCAAGTTCGTCTTCAGCGATGCCGTGAAGGCGTTCTGCATGTACAACGATTGCGTGCTGTCGGAGGACGGATTAGCAGAAGGGTATATCGTTTTGTTCGATATGAAGGGAGTTTCGCTGGGGCATTTAGCCAGAGTTAGCTTACCATCTCTAAGAGCGTTTATGATTTATATCCAGGTAATTTTTCTTTTTAAATTATAATACGGACATGAGTTTAAATTGAAAACAAACAAAATTGTTTTAGGAAGCGCATCCGGCTAGATTAAAATCAATTCACATCTTAAACACCGCCAATTTCATCAATCACATTATGAGATTAATCACCCCTATGATAAAATCGGAGATTTTGAATATCGTCCACTTCCATAGTGGTAGGTACCTTACTTTAATTTTTTTAT
>SMLS01041682.1:0-10790 GCA_004785975.1 Popillia japonica | reverse complement strand
TTTTTTTTTTTCGATTTTACCGTGCCAATAACTTATGATTGAAGTAGACGCCAAAGATGGGGTCCCTTTCATACGAGAAAGGTTCAATCAGAATTGCGGCACAAAAACTGCCTAATTTTCTCCGCAAAAATGTCGTATATTCCTGCGGGATCCATCAATTTTTTAGTTAAGAGGACGATAGAAGCTATTACGACACGTTTCCTTTGTACTTTAGGATTTTATAAAAGAGAAATTCCATCTCTTAAACTTGTGCCGGTATCTAATACCTGTGCTTAATATTAAATTTGCCGGTAAAAAATGTATGATGTTCTTTATTATTGCGTTTATTACAATTTACCTCTGAATGCGTCCAAAATGAATCGCTTAATGTAAAAATCTGAATAGGATAGCGTTTTTAGAGTACGCTACGATTAAATTGTAGTTAAAACGCGACTGTATCGGAATTTCCCATCTTAACAAAACGCCGTCGTTTTATTTTCAAGCAGCGATATTCATATAATAATATGTCTACATCAAGACCGCAATCGTTTCAGAATATCATCCCGAAAGGAAAATTCAAAACCGAGGGTGGAAATATTATTAAAAATTCACATTCATAAGTGTGTCCTGGTTTTATCGATTCGTCCCATGAAAATTTTAAATTAAATTGTCTCGTTTACGACAGAGCTTGGCGATGAGATGCGAAAGCACGATATAATATAAAAATGATGCTAAAAATATAATATACGGTGCATGAAATAGCGACATGGTTGCACGCTGACCTGGATACTGACTTTTAGAGAACCGTTGAAATGTTTTGTGTTGTAATATTATGGTTGGGACAATGCCTGTGAGAATATGCGTTCTTTATTTGCATATTGAAGGAAGTATAATATGGATATGTTGTTTTGTCTTGCGAATGCATGCATACGTATGAAGTTAAAGCAGTTCTAAAATGTGAAGTGTGGAAGAATGATTTTCTCCTTCTACTTCTCTAGTAATGCATACCATATTGTAACATCCAAATGTATGTATTAGGAAGAAGGATTTAGTAATTTCACTTGACGTAAATCAACTAAAAATTCCCTTAGAGTTTAAGTGGAAAACAACAGATTCCATAATGCATGGTAGGCACCAACTGTGAAAATTTAACCTCAAATTTCGTATAGCGATAATTCCCTTCTGGAACCCGAAAAACTATCCATGAAATAAGCGAAAGAGAGAAACGAAAGTGTAATATTATTGTATTTGGAGTTGAGGAATCGACAGACAAATCAGTTAAGGAGCAAAATAACCTTGCTTTGATATGGCTGTGGTGTCTAAAATATTTCAATTATTAAGGAACACCCATCGAAACCTATGCAGCTGGGAAAGGTTAATGATTCAAAAGAAGCAGCTGTCCGAGACACTCTACAGCAATTTAGAAGACTAAAATCGTCCTTAAATCTACCTAACATCTATAAGGCCAATGATCGAACCCCAATGCAATTGCAGATCATCAGAAACGCCCAAGCGGACTTAGAGAGGCGCACCCAGGATGGTGAGTCTAACTTGAGAATTAAATATATTCATCCATTATTCCCAAAATCGTGTCTTCTTTAAACTGAGTCCGCCCAACAGGAACTCGGTTACGTCTACACACATCAACATAATCTAAGGATATCAATGTTTATTTTATTTGCTCGATTTTACTTCCGTAAATATTGTCTTTTGTTGCTTAGTCTGGTTGCTAGGTAACTTATAAACAACTATCTGTCAAAAGTATCCATTAAACAAGTATAGTTAATGATAAGTCTTAAAATGTTTTGAATTTTAACTTTAGTGTGTTACTTCTCCCACCATTTCTGCGTTGTTACACAAAAATTAGTACCCATTGATAAGTATAAGCATAAATTGCGTTAAAAGCAAACATGAATGAACAAAATAGACGTCGTCATTTGCATCTTGACGAAATGAATAGGGCAGTTGGAATGCTGGAAGTTGGACTAAGAAAAGTTGACGTAGCGGAGCGGCTAGGTACAACACAGAGCGTAATTAGCCGACTATGGCGGCGTTACAGAGATACAGGTAATCCCAGGGAACGATATCTTGGAAGAAGACGCGCCACCACTGCTATTCAGGACCGGGACATCACTCTTCAGGCTCGCCAACAGAGTTCACTAACTGCTACTGAGTTAAAATCGCGTCTCCAGGCAGTGCATAACGTGACAGTCCACAGCAAAACCATCAGGCGCCGGTTAAGAGAAGTCAATCTTCACTTCAGACGGCGTCCTTAGGGTTCCGCCATTAACCAGGGGAAATCGAGGACATCGAGTAAACTGGGCTCAAGAACACTTAAACTGGACGCGAAAACAATGGTCGACTATACTTTTTTCTGACGAGTCGCGATTCGGATTAAGATCAGATACTCGCAGATTAGGAGTCTGGCGTCAGCCTGGTAATGCAGCAAGGCTACAGCATGCCCAAGAAGTGCACAGCTACCGAGGTGGTACTGTAATGATATGGGCGGGAATTATGCTGGTTAGGAAAACTGATCTCGTTTTTCTAGATCAATTCTTAAATGCTGAGCAATATATCCAGAATATTCTTGAACCTGTTGTTCAGCCATTTGCAGAAGCGTTGGGCTGAAATTTAACCCTTATTCATGACAATGCAGGACCACATGTAGCAAGAGTTGTTACCGATTGGCTCAATGAAGCAAGAATTGAGGTTTTGCCATGGCCAGCTCAATCCCCATACCTCAATCCCATTGAGCATGCATGGGATATGCTTGAGATAAGATGCCTGCCACATATGGACGCTATACAAAATCGACGGCAACAGCAAGAACTTCTTTCACAACAGTGGAATCTTCTTCCACAAGAAGACTTGGACAATCTTATTCTGTCTATACCAAAGAAGATGTAGGGCGGTTTTAAACTCCAGAGGAGGTCCCACTCCTTATTAATTCCTTAATCTTCAAATTTTTTAATTCAATATAAGATTAATTTTGAATTGTTGTTTAGTTCCATTTTGTAGAATTTCTAATTAATAAATTTTTATTAAAATTGTGTTAAATATTAATTTAAGTTAATTTCACTCATAGCTTATTTTACATTTAACTTTCAAGACAAAAATAGGTACAACGATGCACTAAATTATTTTTTTTAAGCAAATAAGATATATCTTTAGATTATGTTGATGTATGTATACATATATTATCAAAATGCCCGTAGTTTACCGTTCAAAACTCACTCTATTTTCAATAATGCTTCTGATTTTTCTTACAATATAATATTAATAACAGAGACTTGGCTGGACGTTTCTCGAAGAACTAGAGGTGGTGGCGTTATTTTGGGCTTGTTATAGAAAATATCGTCTACATAACTTGACACCTACAACCTATCCATTCTTGTCCCATTGATTGATATTGTTGTCTGCGACTGTCGCATTGCCTCAGTTTGCTTTTTTATTGTTGGCGTTTATGTACCACCTGATATCCCGTTTGCTGAGTTCGAACTATTTTTTGGTGCTGTTGAAACCATACTTATTGAAAAGCCTGATATCATGGGAGATTTTAATCTTCCAGTTTTATTCCCATAAAATTGAGCTGAGAATAAAATCCAGCCCTAGACAATTATTTGAGCTTATGAGGGCTGCATAAAGTAGCGGCTGCAAGGCGGAGAACAAAAATCCGAAAAACCAGATATCTAGTTGCGCTGCTAATGCAGTAATTCGTATCAGACATTTCGGCAAAGCCGTCATAAATGAGGGAAGAGATCCTCATTGAAATCATTACAGCTATTACCAACTGCAGTTTATTTTTTAACCTACCACCAGGTCACAGTGCAGTATCATCCTCAAACCTATTATAAGCTCTCATACCTATATCTTATTGATCAATCCATTGTTGGTTGACCTAATCCTATGGAAAATGACCAGCTCATGATGAATAGTGACAAAGTTAAACCACTTCTCAGCACCTGAAATGCTGGTAAGGGCTACAATCCAGATAAAATTTCGAGCACTCCCATACAATTCTGGGTCTTACAAGATTCGTCTTCGGATTGGACCATTCATTTATAGCTCATGAATTTTGACACCTTTTGAGTTATAGAGACAATCGCTAAGAGCTAACCCAGAAATGTTACTTTTGACGTACACAAAAGTAGGCTTTTAACAGAATTTCGTCTGATATCTTTTCTGGGAAGACTTCTTCGGGAATCTTACCCCTTGTATCTGATTTTTACGTGCTAGCATGGCAACCTTTGAAAGTGATATTGCAATTTATGTATGTATGTACATGTTTAATGCGCGGATATGTTGGCGCCCTTCTGTAAGGAGCCCCCTTCTTCCAGCCTCACTTTTTTTTGGGCAATCTATCGGGTGGTCCTCGGGTGTCGTTGGTTGGGCCAACTCGAAGTCTTCTTCCTGAATCTTCTTCTCGGTTGGATGCATACAACCATAAACACAGAAGATAGGATTCGTGTTCGGTATGCATCTTCTTTAGGTTGGCAGAATTTATTTGTAATTGCCTACAATAGGAAATCTATTCCATATATTGACGGAATACTAAGTGGACTTTATTTCTCAGGTTGGAAATTAAGGTTTTAGTTTATCGTTTGTATTGATTGTCAGTTGTTTCTAGCAGTACGAAGTAAGAATATCTAAAATCTAATTGACGTGTATGTGTAGCTTTATTAGAACAGTTTTTCTCGCTTACAAAGTTATGTAACATGGTTGTTACATAAACTTTTACCTAGAGAATAGAGAACCGATATTTTCTATGATAGATATCGCAGTTAATGAAGTTAATTTAGCATCCAATTTCGCTTGCAGCTGTTAGGTGGTAACATTTTATCTGGAACAAGTGACTGCCGATTCCCTTATCTAACGGGCCCCCATAATATGCACGCTCCTTTGTTACAGTATCTGAAATTAACTCGGAAGGTACAGATAACCTTATCTAAACTAGTAATTATAGGCCAACGTTTACCTTCACGGCGAATAGAGTAGTTGCGATACATCGTAATGAGTATAAATTTTGTCGGAGTTTGTTTGAAGAGAAGAATGTGGCGAGTCGACTCTATGGTTAATGTTTATTTATTTATGAAATTAATTCATTTAATGATGTAAATATAAATATAGAATTCAATTGGTAGCTTCAACAAAACAGACGAAGAAGATTCGAACCTCCACATTAGGTTTTAGAATTCGGTAACGTGCAAATCAATATTCATATAGTTATTGCTATAATTGACAAATTTAGGTACGTGAGCGTATTTTTATATTTACCTAGCCATGAAAAGAAGCACATAAGAGAACAAAAAAAATTTCTACCTATACACTTATTCTATCTTTTTTCCAGTTGTCCTATACCCTCAGAAAAAAATTGCTTCAGTAACATGCATTTTGTACCTTTTGAATGCGGTTGCTAGTAACAACATCCAAGCAAGGGTGATAGATTTCAGCACAGTATGCAAAACGAGAAAGTACATAGGAGTCGCAAAGGGTCCGCTTCACATTTTTATTAAGAACAGGGCGATGAGGATAGATTTTTTTAAATTTGCAAATGCAAAGTTTATGCAACTTGCTATATGTTCCGGAAATCGAAAAGAGTTATCCAATGTTAGGCCCAAACTCTTGGCGCTAGAGACAGCAGGAATCATCGTGACGTCAATACGAATATCAAGTACGTCGTTGAGCCTCACCACGATTTCTTTGTTGCCAAATACAATAACTTGGGATTTTGGCGGGGTTAATGTTGAGTGAAAAGGCCGAAGAAATTGACTGAATTAGAGATAAATCTTCGTTTATTCTCTCTACCGCCATGATCCACTCTGACGCATTAAAGGAGTGCTGCATATCGTCGGCGTAGAGATGAGCTTTCATATACAGGGTGCTCGGATACTTGTCTTACAAAATTGAAATACTAGTTGTATATAACATAGGAAACAGAATAAAACCAAAAAAATAATAATAAAAAATATTAGCAAATGCATAAAAAAATTATTTAAAAAATCAGCAAATGTTTTTAGGTGGGCCTTTACGCGTTAAAAGTGAATAGCCGATCTTTATGATATCGTCAGCAGTACGATAGCACTAAAATAATCAATATTATTGAGGTAGGTCATTGATGAATTCGACTTTCTGCTGAGCTACACATTAATCCCTATAAACGCACAGCTGTTGATTATTCGATCTCGCTTGCTACTTCAACATCATTAGTCTATCAGTTTGCAGTGGTTAATGCATTGTCCTTCCTTGCCAGTATTTTTATTCGTTTACCGTATAACTACTTACATTAATTTCCAGTTAACAGTTGCGTTAAATGTATTTGTATAAGAATTTATGAGTATTTTCAGTTTATTACTTAATGTCGTGTGACTTTTGTTTAACCTTTGTGAAAATGCCTTAACATTGTACAAACAACGAGTTAAGTGACATGGTTCTTACATATGGAGAATGTAGACAAAACGCAAGAGCTGCTTGTCGACGATACGCCAATTTATTTTCTAATCGCTAGTTGCCAGCATCAACCACATTCACCAACGTAGTGCAACGATTGCGAGATACCGGAAGCGTCAAACTTCAGCAAGGACGTGGCGGTAGTAATCAAAGGAATGTAGACGCAGAAGAGGAAATTTTGAATATGGTAGAATGAACCTATGCGGATTTATCAAACGTATGTGCTCTGATTTTAACAATGTGTTTGCCATCATTAGTTTGTTTAACTCTATGGTCAGACCTGTGCTGGAGTATTGCTGCATGATTTGGTCGCCTTACTATAGCGTACATATTAATAGACTTGAGCGTGTGCAGAGAAAATTAGTTAATTTTCTATTATTTAAATTACACATTAATAAAAACGTCCTTAGCTATAACGAAAGGCTCAAAATATTTAACATGGACTCCTTAGAAAATCGTCGTAGACTCTCCATTCTTAAATTTGGATACCAGATTCTTCACAATCATTATGACTGCCCACAGCTGGTGGAGTCTGTACGTCTTCGGGTACCATCTTTTCATTTTCGATCATCAGAAACGTTCTACGTCTCTTTCCATCGAACTGAATATGGTAAGAATAATCCATTGGACAGATTATTTGTCGAATTGAACACCTTGACTGATATTGATCTGTATCACATTCCTTATAGCTCGTTTACGACGTTCATTCGGAATTAACGTTTAACTCGGTATGATTCATACATACTTTGTTGGTGTATCATGGGATGGGCTTCCGCGATCACAGGCTAGGTGTAATCAGAATTTAGTTGATAGTTTATTTAGTTTCGTAGGAACCAATATTATTATTTAATAATTTTGATTATTTACATGTTATATTTATGGCATTGCATAGTTTAGGTTAGATAGGTGTGTATTTTTTTTAAGCAACTATTATGTACTATTTGGATTTCAGTCTGTTATGTAAAATAAATAAATAAATAAATAAATAAATAAAGATGATCCATCTGTGAGCACTAGGCAAATTGCGCGTACAGTAAATTTAGCGCGGTCCGTGTCCGTGTGGCAAACTTTAAGAGAAAATCAACTTCACCCCTTTCATCTTCAGCGTGTGCATAATCTTTCGGAAGACGACTACCCTCATCGAGTACGTTTTTGTCAGTGGTTAGTCGACCAAAATACGGACAATCCTAACTTTTTAGGTAAAATTCTTTTTACGGACGAAGGAAATTTTTCACGTCAAGGCATATTAAATATTCACAACAGACATGTGTGGGCAATAGAAAACCCTCATGCGATATATCGTACTGACTATCAGCGACGATTTTCCATAAATTTGTGGTGCAGTCTAATAAACAATTTTATCATTGGCTCTTTCTTATTACCGGCTCGTTTGAACGGGGAAAGTTATCTAAACTTTTTGGTAAACGAACTGCAACCACTTCTAGAAGATGTGCCATTAGACATTCGCCAACAAATGTATTTTATGCACGATCGGGCTCCGCCGCACTTTAGACAAGATGTGCGGTATTATCTAGATAACACTTTCGGTGATTTTTGGATTGGTCGTGGAGGACCGGTAGCTTGGCCACCTCGTTCTCCGGGTCTAAATCCATTGAATTTCTTTTTGTGGGGACATTTGAAGGACTTGGTTTACAACAGAGAAGTAAATAACATCGATGACTTAAGAAATAATATTTACGAATCTATTGCGCAAATTCGTGAACAGGACGTGTTACCACTAGTGCGTGATTCATAGTTGCGGCGCACTCATTTATGCATTCGTGTCGGCGGTAGCAACTTCGAACATTTACTTTAGCAGTCGAGCGGTCCTGAAAACATCAGACTCAGGTAGTGCTTCTAAAAAAATTGATTTTTTTTTTTTCCATCATTCGTTTTCTTAGCTCGGTTGATGACGTTTTTTATTTTTTTTAACAGAAGTATCCGAGCACCCTTTATAGTGAAAATATCAGTGGACTTACGACTGATCCCTGTGCAACACCCCGTGACAGATTACCTGGTTAGGAAAATACATTATTATGCTTCACACATTGTGACCTACCCGACAGAAAGCTAGAAAGAAGTTGAATGGAGCCACTGTCAAAACCCTTACTCCTCAGTACATCCAATAGCCTGGCATGATTAACTGTATCAAAGGCTTTGGAGTAATCAAAAAGAACCAAGATAGTTACAAGCCCCCGGTCTGTAGCTCGTAAAATATCATCAGTAACGTACAATAGAGCAGTAGTGCAACTGTACCCCGATCTAAAGCCAGACTGGACGTATTACGTACGGACGTAAGGTGAAATTCTGAAACAAACCTTTTGATGAGTAGCTCCATAACACGTTCCAGAATTTTAGACATGGCAGGTACTATGCTTATGGGCCTCAGATCTATAAACCCACAGTTATTGATTATCTACTAAACTTTGTTTGCTTTATGAACTCGACACTTGTCGTACAGCAACAAGTTTTTTTTTGTGGATAAGAGTGCAGTCGTTTTTCCACCAGAGCAGGTTCTAAACTTTTAATTGTGTTTCCGCAGGCCTCTCCATTTATGGTAGACCCTCTCGGTATATATTCAATAAGCAGGACTTCTTCAACATCCCAGAAAACAGTTCCACTGCATGGATTCTTGTTTAGTAGGTAGGTTCCAGTAATATACTGAAATCTCATCTCCGGTGATAATTCGATATAGAAATGCTTTGTTCCTCTCCAACTCGACCAAATTTTCTTGAGAAACTTCTTTTCTGTGTAGTTTTTCTTGAGCTGTAAGCAATCTGGGTGCAGACACCTTCTTCATACCTAAATCGTCATGCAAAAGTTTGAAGACACTTGCTTCGGATATACAGGCTTCATTGGAAATGACAGAGATCTTTACACGCCGATCTTTCAGTGCCAAATTTTCGACTTTTCGCATAATGTCTTCTGTTCGAACTTCCACGGGTCGTCCGGACCTTGGGTCATTATTGATTGACTCTCGGTCCCATCGAAGGAGACCAATATTTTATTTGGAAATAACATGGTGTATCTTACCCATATACAGCAATAATTCTTTCATGAATTGCTTTTGAACCATTGCCTTCTTTTGTTAGGAACTTCATTGCGCTGTGTTGTTCAACTTTAGGTACACTCATTTTATCGTGAAATAGACCGTCTCAAATCTCTATAAACAGCACAAACTAAACACAACTTAGCACATGTACTTCTAATAATGACAGTGACAGCAATTTTTGTATAATTTGTTTGACATTGTCACTCTTTTGTTTCATGGTAGATACGTGGTCGTAGCAGTATTACACGCAATAAATAATTACTAAATTTGTGTATCCTAATCGGTTAATTCGTGCAACCGCAGGGTTTGATAAAACGCTGTAACATTAACGGAAGGGCTGTTGTACAGTACCATATTATACCAACACATGGTACCATTACAAAGCTCTCTTTAGCTACGGTCGATTGAATACTTCAAACGTTTGCCGTGGAAAGTCTACAATGTGTGACAAAGTAGTTTGCGGCGTGTGCAAAATCGTATTTCGATGTTGCGCACTACATACTACATTATACTAACTCTGAACGGTTATCTAACGCTCGCTTTTCACACTCACGGACGCCTACAAAACGAACTTGCCCGGGAGTAGGTTACATCCCATCGTCGGAATACGTAACTAACGCATACGTTTGCATATTTTATTTAAACGTGTGAAGAACGCGCACGCCATCTATGCTCTCATCATTCTGCATGGGGGAAAGCTGTTCGCTTGTGCTCCAGCACGTGTAAAACTTTAATTATCACTATTTATCTTTATTTCCTTTTCGAAGTATAGGTAAGTAATTCTTATTATTAAATATGCAGCCGCGTTTCAAGCTTGTTATCTCCACCTATTGTAAGATATAACCTACTTCCATTATGCTGTATGCAAAATCATAAGATGATGCTGCATTTTGTGTGAAGTTAGCGACGAATTTTAAATTGAATAAGTATAACGAGGTTATTGTTTTGTTGAAATAACAAGCGTAAGCATGAAATATATGTACAAGCAACGATGCTACGTATGACGACAATAATAAAGTTGCGTACTATATTTTACAATGAGATAAAATTGAGATTTTAATTGGATACCTTTATATTTTGCCTAATTGGATTTCCTGCTTAAAGAGCTTTTGACAAAATAATCTGCGTATTTTATGAATGACAGCATTACATTTCGGATTGTTTTTGGCAGGATTTAAATTAATTGGTGTAACATATATTTATGCTGATAGCATCCGAATAACAAATCGCCAATTGTGATGGTTTTAAGAGATTTTCACAAAATGGTGGATTTAATACGAGGGATAAGCTATAATTTTTGACAATTGAAAAA
>SMLS01041678.1:0-11664 GCA_004785975.1 Popillia japonica | reverse complement strand
GATTATTTATCTGGACCGTTGGTTGCGTACGTACGTCCCTTACTCCTTCCCTTTAAAACTATCAACGGTCCGAGGAGACTGTGTCACCGCTCTATATTTGTCGAATGGAACTACACTTCTTTGACCATATTAATACTAGTATTATATATGGTACTACTTTGTCATTCTTGAAGTTTGTCACTGTTGATGTTTGTTGCAGTTGACGTCTGTCACAGTTGACGTTTATCGTAGTTGATGTTTGTCACGGTTGACGTTTACACCGTTGACGTTTGTGACAGTTGACGTTTGTCACAGTTGATGTTTGTCAAAGTTTACTTTTGTCTCAGTGAATGCTTGTTACCTTTGATGTATGTATTTCACTTTCAACTTTTTTCACCTCCGATGTACATATGTCAAAACCGGCGTTTGTTACGATTGACAATTCTCACAGTTTCTGGTTGTCACCCTTGCTGTTTGTCAGTTTTGACTTGTTCCATCTCTGCTGGTTATCAAAGATGACGTTGGTCACTGTTGACATTGGTTACTATTGACGTTTGTGACAGTTGACGTTTGTCACAGTTGATGTTTGTCAAAGTTTACGTTTGTCAGAGTTAACGCTAGTTACCGTTGATGTATGTATGCCACTTTCGATCTTTTTCACCTCGGATGTATGTCAAAACCGGCGTTTGCTACGATTGACAATTCTCACAGTTTCTGGTTGTCACTCTTGGTGTTTGTCAGTTTTGACCTTTTCTATCTCTGCTGTATATTGAAATTCAATAATCGGAAGTGTCACATTTTTTTTGCTTATTATATGTATTTTTATGATCTTTTAACTTATCCTTATTATCCAGATACTTTTTCCACTTGTTAGGTCAATGGTAACACAGCATTCGAACAAAAGTCAAATTTATTCCAAAACCTTTACAATATATATAATCTGGTTTTCGTAACAACTTCTTCAGTGGAATAAAATTGACATTTATTTCATGTCACATTATAAATAAATAACTAGCCATGCCTATCAACAGAATTATCTACAGACAAAAAAATTCAGTGCTATTGCTTATATCATATTTATTTTTTAAAGGGAGACTTGACTGAATGAAGATTTTAGGTATGCTAGTTCTAACAGTGTTAATTATAACAGCGAAAAATACCATAAGGCACGTCCAGAGATGATTTTCTTTCCAATTTAAAAGATAGCGATGTGAATGAAGTATGTTCAGCCTAGGTTTCCAAAGGAACTCTAGCCAGAGGAGGTAAAAGTAAATTGGTTAAGATTTTTGTTTTAACTTTTCACTGGCATTTACTTCTTCGATTTCCACTATTCCATGTCTGTGGACCTGCAATTAGATCTATCTGGTTGAGTTAATTGGCATCTAACCATTTACCCGCTCTTACATTTATTTCATGACAATCTGTACTTATTAGTTAGTTAAGTTATTTGGAAAATCTTTTCTAAATAACTTTATCGAAAGTTGTGTATATGTCAACCTAGTTTATTGAAAGAGTCTTTAAAACTTTTCTTGCGTAAAAATCATAAGAGATTTCTCAGAATGCGTAGTTTTATGGCAGAAGAGGAAAAGTTATAGATTGGATAGCTATTTATGTTTGCATAATATTTGAGCAAAGTGGCTGCTAGACCTTTCTAAAATTTACCTTTACTTCATAGTCTACCACTACTAGTCTACTAGTACTAGAAAGTACTAGGCTCAATATTGTTAACATACTACACCAATGACATGTTTTAGTGTTTGTCGGACTTGGATTTATGATTTAAGAGGTATCGAGCAAGAGATAAACTTTTATTTGAAACCGACTACTGATTGAATCGCATGCAATAGTAGTCTTACTGAATGAAGATTAACAAGGACACAAAGGCAAACCATGACATTTTGCGCTTTTAGGGCTGATCAAGTACATAATATACATAATTTCCGGACACTTTTTCCACTTTTGGATCAAATAAAACTGTATTCGACTAAAAATCAATTTATTCCAAAAGCTATAGGTATATAAATTATTATTAAGTGTTATAAACTTCGTCGGTGTTATACCTACAGATTTTAAACCACGCTTAAAGTCACTGCATCGTATGTCGGAATGATTCGAAAAAAGAGTAGCGGGGGGACGTAGGTACGAAATAGAGTCGTTGATGTTTTCGTAAATATAACACGCTAGCACTTTCTATATTCGCTTTGGTATCATCGAGATTATTTTACTGTTTGTTTTCTAAATAATTAACGATAGATTCTCCCTTGAATACAAGAAATTTGTGATAAGACAGCATCACCTAGGTCACTCGATAAGGGATATTGTACATCTTTTTAATGCCACAAAGCGAGCAACGCGACGTTTTAATTTGTGACATTGTAGAGAAGCAAGCACAGCAGTCTCTGCAAAATATAGCAGAACAACTTGATGTTTCCCACACTACGGTTCACAGAAGAGTGTTAAAAAAAATTAGTATCGCTCCTATAGGTTAGATAACACGAATGAAATATTTCCCAATGATAAAAGCAAATGCTTAGAATTTTGTGACAAAATTATTGAGGAACGCAACAGTGGTGACAATTTTATTGCAAAAATAGTATTTACAGACGAATCTTCGTTCCCGTTACATAGTCGCCATAACCCAAGCGTTTCCAGGTATTGGTCACAAAGGATAGACGCTTGAACACAATGCCCTGTAAAACTAAATCTTTGGGCTGGCCTATTAGGTAACCACATAATTGGGCAATTTTTCATAGAGGGAAATCTCAATGCAATAAAATATCTAGATGTTTTGCAGGATAATGTAATTCCTGCTATAAGAACTGTAGCAGATGTAAATGTCGTTTGGCCCCAGCAAGACGGATGTTCTGTGCATAATGCTGCACCAGTACAACAATTATTGCACAACACATTTGACAACAGGTTGCTAACTAGCTGGAGCGTTATCTCCTGGCCTTCTAGATCACCTGATCTTTCTCTAAACCATTTATATCTATGGGGGTATCTGAAAACTTCAATTTATGGTTTTCGAGATGCCAGGCCTAATACTATAGAAGAATTGCGGGCACAAATTGTCCATCGTATGGAAACTATTCCACCACAAACGATCGCAAATGTTCAAAGAAGCTTTTTCGATAGAATAGGATATTGTTTCTTTGCGTCAGGAGATCGTTTTGAGCATTTAATACCATAATAATTTACCCTATCATTTATTTAAACTTCTCCCGCGAAATATTTTCGATTTACTTCTTGAAGGAATGTATTATTTAAGTTTTAGAACTACTTTTACGTTATTTCTCCTTTTTTAAATATATTTTTTCCAGAAATTTGTTCATTAGGATGTTGTCTTATTTCTTTATTACCAATATTTACTGGCTTCTTTAGGTATGGATGTTTGGATTTTTTTTTCATTTTATTAGAGTGAAGCAACTTCTGAAGACTACTTAGATGTCTATGCTTTTTTTATTAAAAACTTGTTTCAAATACTACACTGAAATTACAATTTTCATTACCTGTTTAAATTTTTCAAAACAGGAAAATGTTTTAACAAAATCTGATAAAAATGTAGTTCTTTTCACGTGATTATCGAAATCATTTGCTTACGTACTTTATGAAATTTAAGAAAATAAATTTAATGTACGTAAAAAATATTTATAACAAACTTACGTTTATACGTATAAAATAGCAACATTGTATTGACAGTGTTACGTAAAATGTGATTACCTTCTATGCTATTCTAAAGCTACCGCGTACGTCCCCCCGCTACTCCTTTTCCGAATCATTGCGAAGCAATCTCTTATTTCATATACAACGTGTGTACTTATACGCATACATCCTCGGCTTTCTTCCATATATATTCGACTAACATTAGACCCCAATTTATAATCCACATCATAATCCCAAAAGTAAATACCTTAAGAGAAATTATAAACAAAACGAAACATTGACTAATTCAGATATTTCTTATACTATCCCTCTACCTTCGGTTTACATATACACGTTCAACGAAATCCCTTATTGAATAAATGTTGGGGGAAACGATTTCCTCTACCGTCCTCGTTTCTACCTACGCGGCCATCCCTCTTACATCCCATTTTAGGAACGGAAAATGTATCTTGCATTCATACCAACACTCCACCGTAACAACGAAAGCTCTCGCAGTATACACAACCGTAACGTTCAAAATCAAACATTGACACAAGATTAGCAACGATTCAATTCGTTTTCTTTGTATTCGAAATACCTACATACATACCTACGTTATACAGTCGTTCAGCCAATGATGAATGTATGTATTCTGTGTGTTGGTGTGTGTACAGTCGAATGTAGGATATATACTGAGTTTACACAAAAGGAAAATGTAAAGATTTCGCGATTTGTAAGCGATTATTTGAAATTTCGAGTAGAAAATCGGATTTACTGTGAACGAGCGATTTGCGTTTGTTTTAGCGTTACGCACCGGAAGATGGGGAGGTTTATCGTCTCCCGGTCTCCCTCCTTTCAGGTTGTGGTAGTATGAGTAGGTATTCAATAAGACGCGATAATCTCCTGACGATGGCTGAAGAGAAGATGCTTTTCGGTTTAATAATGAAATCTGACATACTAATATGTTATCAACCTAATATAACTCTGGTCAACTATCTACGAGTCTGAACCTGCACCGAATTATCCTGTATATTTCGCAGATGTATAAAACAGTATCGTAACAAAGTATCTAAACGACAGTTTTCTATTACTTCGACATTATTACGTTATATAGACATCAGCAAGCAATAGGCTGCTACCTATCTGTCAACATTTGTTATAACATACACAGTACGCCAAATAAATCAAATATATTGAGATACGACGACAATGGAACAGAAGTGGCAATATATCAAGCGGGTCATTAGGCGAATGACAATATTCGACAAGATATACGACGTGTGGAATCCTTATTGATAACCCAGTCAGGTATGTTGCTCTACTCTTTCCCCAACGGAGAGGACTCCCCCAAATGATATTCGAGCAAGGCACCCGCACTGCAGCACTATCAATATACATATATATATATATATATATCGTATGTATTTCCTTTAACGGTGGAAAGTCCTGTCGGTGGGAGAAGTAACTCACCGACCAATTTAATAGTGAAAGAAAACGATCAATTTTTCTTAGCTGGCACGATGTCAGTTGGTTTCGTTTGGGAAAATAGAAGCTGGCGTTTGATATAATTTGTCATAGTATCCAGTTTTGTTTCGGTCTACTTATATTATCTGACTTCTTCGTATGTATTTAGACAATAAATTAGCTAGAGTAGTTTACTTTTACCCCGTTCAAAAATTAAAACAAATCATGTGTATGCTTAAGATTAATTGAGAAGTAATTCGTCTTAATCATGAAAATAGTTCTGATCGGTATTTTCACGAACGTATACCAACAGATCAAGTAATGTTTAGGTGTACATATACCTCCATCCTTTTTCTCCAGCCTTGTTTCAGAACTTTTACCATTCTGGGGTTGAAGCGTACTTGAAAGCTATTCCACAAATTGATAACCAGTTATCCATGCAGGATATTGTGACGAATAAGTGCATGGAAGTGTTTTCACGTTTTCAAAACATTGTAGCGTAGCATATTTTCCTGTGACAAGCGGCTTTTTTATGTGTCTCTCTTTGGCATTTCTCGTCTTTAAAAACAAAAAATTTATCCAGCATTAGTTTGAAAAACAATCCTAATTCGTCTGCGATATAAATTCTTGAGGGATTATATCCAGAATTAGATTTTTTCATTCGGATATTAAATCAGAATGTTGAATATAAAAGTATTATTTGATTTTGCATTTTTGAATTTACCGCTCATGAACTAACAGTGTTATTAACATACACTAGACATAAGTAACCAAGTAGTAATGTGACAGATAAGTTGAAATGTAACAGTTTCTGTTTTTTGTTCGTTCATAGTTTAATAAATAAATACTTCCTATGTTTATACAAAAGTGATCTTTAACTTTATTACATGTTTGCCCTGTAAACGCATCAGGTTATGGGCCCAGATCGCGTATAGTACGAGTCTAATAGTGTATTCAAAGTCTAAAAAGCAGTGCTAAAATATCTATTGGCGGGAATCGTAAGAAAAGCTAAGGTCAGTATGCATACAGAAATTTGACGGGAATAATTTTCAATTATGGAAATACCAAATGGAAATTATATTTGCGGCAGAAGGTCTAACAGACCTTGTAGATGGAAAAACAAATTTTCCTACTCAGGTTAGCGAGCAAAAGGCTTGGAATGAAGATAATGCTAAAGCGATGCTGCTGGTATCTACATCCATGGAATTTTCACAGCTACAGACGGTTGTTGCGTGTAAGAAAGCTGCTGAAATGTGAGATAGATTGAAAACTATACATGAACAGAGATCATCAGTAAACAAGATCACACTCAAGCAACATTTCTTTAGTTATAAAATGAGCAGTACTGATAGCATTTCTCAGCACATAAGCAAGATCGAGTCACTGGCACAAGCATTATTAGATGTAGGTGAACCTGTTTCAGATGTTGATAAAATTGCAAAAGTTTTAGGCAGTTTACCACCAAAAAATGGAGCATTTGTCACAGTTTGGGACTCGTATGACGAAAACAAGCAGACATTTCAAAATTTAACATCGAGGCTTCTTAAAGAAGAATTAAAATTTTCACAAGATGACGACACAGCATCAGCATTGGCAGCAGTAAACATAAATTCGAAAGGAGCACACAAGCAATCAACAGACAAAGCGAAAGGTAAGGCTAACGTAACTTGCTATTATTGTAACAAAAAGGGACATTATAAGTCAGAATGTAGAAAGAGATTGGCAAATAAAAATTCTACAACAAAAAGCAGTACAAATAGTAAAAGCCACCAAGCCCTTAGTGCTGAAACTAAGAACGTAAACATTGACTCGGAAGACTTTTGGTTAGCAGACAGTGGAGCTTCGAAACACATGTCTTTTCTAAGAGATTGGTTTAGTAGTTTTTCCGTTTTAAAAGGCAATGAAGTTCCCGTGCAAATTGGGGACAACTCACATGTATATGCACAAGGAATAGGCACAATTGAAGTGCAAGCTTTGGTAAATGGAATTTGGGAGCGAATAACCTTAGAAGACAGCCTGTATGTACCAGACTTAAAGAAAAATCTTTTTTCTATAGGAGCTACTACAAATAAAATGCTTCACGTAACATTTGATTCAGAGAGACTTAACATATAAAAAGGTAACAGACTAATTGCAGAGGGAATTAAGCAGACAAACCAGTGTTACAAGATGGCATTTAAAACATATGTACTACAAGCAAATTCAGCCACTGAAGATGAAATTATCTTATGGCACAACCGTATGGGACATGTTAATTTCAAAACATTGAAAGAAATGGAGAATATCTTAGCTTATCATCAGCAAAATCATCACAATGATGGATAAAATCTTAAATGAACTTGACGGTAGATTTAAAATAACAATAAAGCCGTTGAAATATTTTGTAGGAGTAGAAATTGAGAGGAACAGAGAAGTGAAAGAAATGATTCTATCCAAAACAAACTATGTTGACCGAATCTTGAAAAGATACAATATGGAAGACTGTAAGCCTAAAAGTGTACCCATACCACCCGGAACTGTCCTGGTGTGTGAAGACGAAACAGTCCAACAAAGTGCTTGTAATAAAAATGTACCGTACGTGAAGCAGTTGGAAGCCTGATGTTTCTAGAAACGACCAGTCGTCCAGATATCATGTACGCTGTTAACGTGGTTAGTCGCCACGTCAACAATCCACAAACACGTCATTGGGTAGCAGTGAAACATATTGTCCGGTATCTTAAAGGAACGCACAAAGTAGGCATCAGATATAGTGGGAAAAATATGGAACTGAATGTGTACTCCGATGCTGACTATGCACGTGATATAGAAACTCGACATTTCACAACCGGCTATGTAAGTGTTTTGTGCAAAGGATCCATCACGTGGTCATCACAGAGACAAAGATGTGTTTCTAGATCTACAACAGAATCTGAATATATCGCGGCGTCCGATGCAGCTCGTGAAGTGGTGTGGTTGAGAGGTTTATTATCGGAACTGAAAGGCCGTGTGATGAACCTACTGTTCTTTTTGTGGACAATCAAAATGCCATAAAATTAGTTGAAGGAAAAGACTCTCACAAGCGCACCAAACATATCGACATTAGATATCATTATATAAGAGAAATTGTTGAAAGTAGCCAGCTAATCGTAAAATACATACCTTCAGATAAACAGTTAGCTGACATTTTCACAAAATTACTACCAAAAGGTAGATTTGTTTTAGCCAATAGTGAATTAATGTATTCTATAAATTAATATTCATGTAAAATTAATCATCACAGAATTTACCGAATTTGACTCACCACAAATTTAATTGTAAACAATTAATTGTCTGTTCATAAACCTATAAAGCCACCATCTTGAAGCGTTGAAATCAGCGATTCCCAAGGAGTTTGAGTTATTTCTTGTAGGATTGGCCTACAAATTTTTGTGTTAAGACAAATCCAAGCAGAAAGTTACCAATATGAAAAACCCACGATGGCATTATTTATAGATTTTAAGCAAGCATATGATAAACTGAAAAGAAAGCAACTATGCAGAACGTTAGAAAAACTGAAAGTAAGTAGAAAGCTGATAAATATGATAAAATTAACATTATATGAAACACAGAGTGTAGTGCGAGTAAATAACAAAATGTCAAGAAAACTTGAGATTAGGGAAGGACTGAGGGGATCCACTCTCGCCGGTGTTTTTTAATATAGTACTGGAACAAATTATAAGAGACGCAAATATTAATAGAACTGGAATTGTATATCATAAAAGGCACCAGTGTTTAGCGTTCGCAGATGATGTAATGTTATCAAGAAGTCGAGAAGAACTAGTAAGTGTAACTGGAAGGTTAGAAGAAAAAGCAATCACGATGGGCCTCTACATAAATGAGGAAAAAACTAAGTATATGGAATGGTCCGATGAGGACTTTCAAGGAGGAAAATATTTAAGAATACACACGGATAGAGGAAAAGTGTACGAATTTGAAGAAGTGGATGAATCTCGGGACCACCTTTCCAAGAAAACCTAACATTGAAAGAGAAATAGAATCTAGGATAATGAAGGGAAACCGATGTCTAGGATCATTCAATGTTCAGTAGAATATTTAGAAATAAAAATATCTCCAGCAGAGCCAAACTAAAATTGTAAGACCATAATTAGACCAATTGTAGTATATGCGTGTGAGACATGGACGTTAAATAAATCAGTACAAAGAAGATTGGAGATTTCGGAACGAAAGGTACTACTAGAAAAATATTTGGAGGAAAGAAAATGGGAGATAGACGGATGAGAAGAACTCGCAAGGAAGTGGAAGAACGCTATCAAGAAAGAAACATAATAGGGCTAATAAGAACGTAAAGATTGCGGTGGATCGGTCACCTGGAAAGGATGATAGAAACGAGAGTACACAAACGTTTGATGTGAAGCTAAATAGGTGGAAAGAGAAGAAAAGGTCGACCAAAAACAAGATGGAAAAGAGAAGTGGAGAAAGATCTAAAGCAGTTAAGAATTACCGATTGGAGGGAAAAAGCCAAGAACAGCAGCAACATTTTTTCTACTCGATCTCTATCTTTACCTGAAGCATATATATATGAGCTCCTGCAAAGATTTTAAAGTTATTGATTATCCTTTAAAAGTAAACAGTTTTGACCAACTTCGTTGCCGCGTTAAAAGTTTGTTTCAATAATAAGCCATAAGCGTATTAGTTCAGTCATAGGGGATTATGGGATAAGAGCGAATTGAATCTATTGAGGCAATCTTTGCAGCTACCTGCTTCAATTTTTGGTGGAATTTTCGAAAAGCATACAAGTTTGTATCGAAAACGATATCAATTACTTAAAAAAACTATATATTGGCTCTTGTACACTCTGCAGAAATGTTTTTGTATTTTATACTTCTGGGAAAAGATCATCTACCTGTTTGAAATTATATTTCCTTCATAGATTAAATTGGCGAAATTCTTCCAGCCGGAAAGTCATCTATGATTTTGATTTTGACCTGGTTGTACTTGCATAAAAAAGTTTACAAACTGATGGAGAGTTAATCTTTACCTAATCTGAATACGCCTAACCAATCGGCCCCAATTAGATTTACCACTCTCTCTCTTAAGCAATGTAAGTCTGTTCCTGTTAATAGCAATCAAATTGCATTGTAGAATATTTGCTTGCTTGAACGAATTCTAAGCTTTTGTAGTGTTTCTCGCTAGTTAGTCTGATAGAAGTTTCGATAGAACCATATTAGTTTTGTTGATTCTAAATCTGTGAGTGATCGATGGCTGACATCTTTTACTAACTCGTTATTTTATTGCCACGGATGCAGAGTAGATTGGCACTTATTTCAGCGTAAACTCAGGATTCGACCTAGGCAGATTCCATTGTTTAAAGATCAGCTTGGCTGTTAAATGGAATTGCATGGCATCAGGGACCAATAATGGCATTTGATGCCATTACGAAATTGATTTCGAGGTCCATTAGTTCAAATAATTTAGCAGTTGACTTTCGTCACAAATTACGTCAAAGGGAGTACCAACAATTTTAGATGATAGTGATACCGTATTTTACATATGATAAGTATAGTATCCTAACTCGTCTATAGGTTTACCCAGTTTGGTGCATCGTCGCTGTGCGCCCGTGTTGTGTCAGTTGTTTTTTAACGGCTATCGTATGTTTTGATTGCTATAGTGTTGTCGTTGTATTTTTGTAATTTTGTTTGCTTTTTTGTCAATCGTATTTCGGTACTGTTCTTTTCAGAACACATAAGGAGTCTAGTTAATATATTAATCATGCCAAAAGCGTTGTCTGTGGATATGAAGGAGTGCATTGCTTCTATCATAGGAGTTTCTGAACAGGAACGCGATATTGGAGCACCAATTATTCCATTAAGTGCTATCAGAGAGGTAGAACCGCCTTTATTAAAGCTGTATACTTATACTTCCAGAGAGTTGCAGCTATGACAAATGTCAGCGTTAACAGTGTTACTTCGATATGGCAATCTATGAAGAACAACGAATGTTTTACGACAGTAAAACGAAGACGTTTTAAAACTGTCACTGGAGTTGATAATGCTTCAGAAGTTGCTATTAGGAATACAATTCACCAAATATATGAAAACGGTCAGCATATTACTTTAAAAACATTAAGGGAAAGATTAGTTGAAGTGGATATATACACTGGCAGCCAGGCTTCTCTGCGCACTGTACTTAAAAACATTGGGTTCATATGGACAAAAGAAGATCCTCGGAGAGGATTAATGGAATTACCTCATGTTGTTCTTCAGCGAATGACTTTTTTAAAATTGTATCATGAATATAAACAGACCAGTGTACATCATTTTGTCTTTCTAGATGAAACATTGATTTTTCAGAATGGTACGATTGCTCGTTCATGGCGAGATGCAAATCTGAGATCCGTTAAAAGCACAAAAGTTGATGGTAAAAGATACATTGTCGTGCATGCAGGAAGGAAGGATGGGGTTATTCCAGGTGCGAAACTTGTATTTTCTGCTAAAACCAAAGATGCTGATCATGGTGAAATGAATCAAATAAATTTTGTGAACTGGTTCCGTGACCTTTTACTGCTGTTACCTGGACCTTCTGTTATTATAATCGACAACA
>SMLS01041671.1:0-11619 GCA_004785975.1 Popillia japonica | reverse complement strand
TCAGTTAAGGTATTCTCACTTGGTTCTAGAAATTACTTCTCTGTGTGCAGTATTTCTAATACCGCGCGCGAACTTACCCCCACCACCCGCTATTTAATTTGGCGTTTACATTAATAACACTACTATCATTAAAAATGAGTCACCATATCTCTCATTACTTTATTTCCAAAAACAAACTCTTGAAATAACTTCAAACAAAAAACTGCAATTAGTGTAAGAGGAATAACTACATATATCTGATTAAAACTTTACCCCGTATACTCTTCGACCTTTTCCACGGAATTAATAAATTCGACAAAATTTAGGTGTTGTATGAACGCCAAAATGCATCGCTATACATCAATCAAATCTGCCAACACCAGCGAAAATTCTGAACACACATCACGTGCGTACGTGTATGTGTAATTTGTCCATCTCAGAGTGGAGATATTGCTGACTAGTTGAACGGATGAGAAGAGCAAGCATTTCACGATCCATCAACTCTTACTGGATAACTTCCATTAAGATAATTACAGATAGTAGTTCGAGTTCGAAACGAGCTGGTACTTTTCCCTTTTAGCGGTGTTCAGTTTCGTCTGCCTGACGGTAGTCATTACTATACCTGCCAAAACAGTAGGATACAATATAATTTCCACTATAAAAAGGACATACTTAATATATTTCAGAAACTTCTGCACCTATTTGTAAAGTATTAACAATTTTAATAACAAAATCTAGAATTAAAACGTAAATCTTAGAGCTTTTACGCGGCTAATACGACATCGTGTATACGATTTGAGCCCACTAAACGTTGAACAAGGCTGCAATTGTCGTGAAAATGCTCTCTACTCATTACGCAGCTCGTCGTAAATCATGGCAAACAAGCCATCAAATCATACCCACCATTGAATCGACATAATTCACTTGTTACAATCTGATGCTCGCCAGTGGAACTCTCCTTTGTCGGTTCCACAAATAGAATTATATTATTGTTTACGTCAATATGATTGATCTTTGCAGTTCACTAAGCGTGGATTATAGGTATACATATATGCATGTTCAAGTACCCGTTTCTGGTAGTGATGGGATGACGTACTATCGGTCAAGGTTTTAAAATATTTTTCTAGAAATAAATTATGATCTATCCATCTTTGTTTATATTAATTATTAATTAATTGTTTATATTAATTGTATATGTAGTGTACTTTATTATAACTATATGTTTTTTTATGACCTTTAGGTACTTATTTTATGTTGCTGATATTTTTTTCCACTTCTAGGTCAATTATAACACTTTTAATTCGATTAAAGATCAATTTATTCAGTATCTTTACAATTTATTAGAATTTCGTTACACAACTTCTTCAGTGGAATAAAATTGACATTTAAGTGGTGCCAACTAATAAAAACTAGCCATGCCTATCAACAAAATTATCTACGGACAAAGAAATTCAGTGATATATAGGATTATGTTTACAATATTGTGGACAATTTGAGATATTTTTTAAATGTAACTTTATAATCATAAAAATCCTTATGTCACTGCATTTTTTGTTAAGCTCTAACAATTCTGTTCGAGGACTAGGGACAAACATAGCAAAAAAACCTAGGCAAGAGCTTAATTTGATAAAATTCATGCCTGACTAGGTGATTAAATTATTATAAATAATATTTAAATTTTCAATACCTGTTCTAAAATTAACCGCGTTATGTTCTTTTTTAATGTATATCATTTCATATATTAATCTCTTTTAAAAACTATTTTCTTTTTTTTAAATCTTAACATTTTCAAAATAAAAGTTATGTCGTAATTCTTTAGAATGCTTAGACAAATAATGTACAGGTGCTGATTTTGTTATTAACAAAAAAACCGTCGCTGAAAAACTCCCACTTCAATTATTTGTTCATTAATAGTATAACTTTAAATGAACTAGATACCTCCCTTACATCTAATAAAGATACTTCGCCGGGTTTTGATGATATCACGTATTTAATGTTAGCCAAGCTACCGCATAATGTTAAGAATATTTTACTGTCAGCGTTTAATCAAATGTGGGTAAGGGGCGAGGAAGTTTCGGTGCTAAAGCAGTTATCAATGTTCCGCTTCAAACCCCAATTCGAATCATCATCTTGTAAATTCGTACTCTCCAATCTCATTGTTGTCTTCTATATTTAAAGTTTATGAAAAGATAATTAAGAAAAGATTAGAATGGTGGGTAGAAGAGCAAAGAATTTTATCTTCAAATCAATATGGTTTTCGCAAAGGTATGTATACGAACGACGCTTTGATGCATTTAATATCGGCCTTAAATATTCATCTCACAAAGAACAAATACATCGGGTGTATATTTTTAGACTTTCCTCCGGAAATTGGTTCGTAAATTGGGAGTAACTGATACGTCAGCGAATAACATCATCGATTTATATAGAAATCGTCAAGTATATATATTTACATACAACGGAGAATTGTTTGGACCAAAGTACTGCTCCATTGGACTCCCCCAAGAGTCAACCTTAAGTCCCATTTTATTTAATTTGTAGACGGCGGATTTCCATAAAATAGACAATGCTGATAAGGAAGTAATTCAGTATACGGATGACATCTGCATTTTGGTGACAGAAGAGTCTATAGGACTGTTGAAGGGGAAGATGTCAGTGGTGATGGATCAGGCAATTAAATGGTTAGACGATCACAATTTCGAACTTTCCTTACATAAAACGCAGGCGATGTTTTTCGCTAGCCATGCAAGCTTACCAACCGAACTTATTCAAATGAAACATAGAAGGTTACCTGTAGTGTCGTCAATAAGATATCTAGGAAGGATTATAGACAACAAGTTAAACTGGACGCTAAATATAAATCAGATAGTCAAGAAATATGGTAATTTCTTAATATTATGCGAGTAATCACTAAAGTTAAATAGAGATCAGACATACAGACAGAGTATAAAAAAACTATACAACGCCTATATTAGATCACACATTGATTTTGGTTCAATGTTTTACTCGGCAACTTCCAAAGCGAACTTACGTCGAATAGATGTTCTACAAAATGCTGCTCTTCGAATCTGTGTGGCAGCAATGCGATCCACTCCGATTGAAGCATTACGTATAGAAGCGGGAGAAATACACTGGACCTACGACGTAGATATCTGGCCACAAAATATGTCTACAAATTAATTGCTTTTAATAGGGACGAGATTATCGCAAAAATTTCCAGGAGAGCCATTCTAGCTACCATAGACAGATATTGGCCAAAAAGGAGACTGCCAGTACAGGTGGAGACTTTCAAGTATATATGAAATAGTAACAGACAAGTACGGAAAACGGAACAATCAAGCTGTAATTTTTTTGAATTTATATCAAACTGCAAAATTCATTTTCCGGGATATATAGGCGACATAATTCACGATAAAACTCTTCACTCATCAAGTCACTCAAGTTTAGAAGATACAGTAATTGTATAAAGAAAGGTACCTACAAATTCCACGAGGATTGAATGGTATTTTTGATGTATGGCCATGCGAAAAGATCGCATATGACTCCAGCCCTTAGCCCCTACCTTGGCCAGATCGTTTGTAACTGCTTCTATCTACCTTCTTATCGGCCTGTCTCTAGCTTTTCTTGAACCTGCAGCTTCTTACAACACTCTTTTGGTCCAGAAATTACGTTCCATTGGAGTAACCCAGCCATCTCACCCTTTGAGCTGGTACAAGTTGCGTGATCTCTGCTGCATTATATAGTCGCTTCAGCTCATTATTCGTGCTGCGGCTTCATTTGTCGTTTTTCTGTACTTCTCCGAAAATTCTTCTTAACATTTTCCACTCAAGTACATCGAATCTGGTCTCGATTTGCTTTTCATGATCCAGGTCGTGCATTCATACCGTACCGCTGGTCTACTTGTTGTTTTGTGCAGACGTGTCTTCACTTTTCTGGGATATATTCTTAACTGCCAAGATCATGCGCATAGAGCCCGCTTCTTTGCAGTCTTTCGCAATACGTTTGTCTATTTCCACCTCCTTCTCTGATTTGCTGGTAATGGTGACTCCTAAGTAATCAAACCGTTGTACTTCTTGAGGAGAATATGACTTACATACTCTTGCAATTAAAGGTGTTGATTACCTTTGCAATATGTGCCCCCATCCTCATGTATTTGGCCTTTCTCTCACTAATTCCAATCCACACTTCATTGCGTTCTCTTCTAACAGTCCGAAAACTCTCGCTAATTCTGTCTTGGATCTTGCCATAAGTACCACATCGTCAGCATAGGCTATACACTTATGCTTGCAGCTGTATATAATGTGATGTAACAGTGTTCTCCCAATCTTCTGGCATCCTTTTCTCTCTCCATGCATTCTTTATCAGATCACATATCCTTTGCATTAGTTGATCTCCTCCTTTTTTAAAGATCTCTGGCATTCCATTTTTCTCTGCATTTTTCGTTGCCCTTAACTCATTAATTGCTTTTTTAATTGTGATTACTATGTGGTTCTGTCCCTCTTCCACGATTTCTGCAATACTTTCTCAGCTATCTCATTGTATGTACTTCTCCTCCACTCAACTGCTCCTTAAAATATTCTTCCCATGTTTGAACTTTTGTAGTTTCTATTTGATTAAACCTTTCCTAAATTTCTTGCAGTTTCCTGCACAGATGTGCTCTTTTTTTATTCCTGGATATATATTTTGCTCGTTTTCTCTTTGTGTCGTACTGTTTCCTATTTTATGCTGATGCCTCTTGTAACGTTTTTATTCTAATTGCATTTCTATTCGCTAGTGCCACTTGCATTCCACATGATACCACGGTTTCCAGGCTTTTTATCAGTTTTGCCAATACTGTCCTTAGCTACCTCACTGATTGCTGAGCAAAAACGGGGGTTGGATGTGTTATAAGAGACAGAAACATACGATATGTGCGAAAATGGTCCGCAGTATCAGAGAGCATATAAGTGGAAATGGAAATGCACACACAGACACAAACGACGATAGTGCTTGTGCACGGTCCGAACGATGACGAGGCGGTAAACAAAAAGAATGAATTCCGTGGAAAACCGTGGAAAGACGGCAACTCGGGTGGTTTGGCCACGTGGCTAGAATGGGGAGTCAGAGGCAAGTAAAAAGAATATGGCAAATGCGATCAAAGGAGAAAAGATATAAGGGCGGACCAAGGAAAAGATGGGACGATGTAATTGCTGGAAACCTGAACGATGAGGAATGAAGCTATGGAACTCACTAAAGAAAAGCAGCAATAGTCGAAAGTTGCCCATAAATAGGCATTAAGCGCCTTAACACCTTCGGGTATTTTAGGGTTTTTGATTATATATATATTCCAACCCAAGCACCAATCTGTTGGCATGATTCTTCAACAAAAAAAAATGAGGATTTGCCCATGAAAACAACCTCTTATTCCGTGAGTTGGAGCATCTAAAAAGATAAAACCAAGCCTCAACTGAGAAGAAAACTGTTTTAAGGATATCCTGATTGTGTAGAATATTTTGGAACTATTGACAAAATTCCAGCCGTCTTAGATAATACACTAAATGCAGCTTGCAGGCTTGATGGGGTAAGTTTTTCCTTAGAATAGGTTGACATATGCCATAGGATAAATTTGGTTTAGAGAGGTGCCCACTTCCAGGTTTTTGACCGATACCATCAGTCTCTCAGAATAAGTGCAGAGAATTTCTCAATGCGTTGTGAAAGGCATTAAATAGCGAAACACTAATTCAGGATTATCTCCAAGATAATCAGACATACATTCTAGAATTGAATACACATTTGTATTATTTATTCAACTAATACTTCGATGTTATAGATGAATACAAAAAAAGACACAAGCGTCATAAAAAATGTTGACATAATTAACAATAAAATTAGAGAAAGTACCATTTATACGTCGGTTAAATAAAATGCGCGATTCGAAAACGTGTATGTGGCTCGTAAAACGTAAGACATTCAGTATTTAACGGCTTACTTAATTTAGCAGTAACTGCTTAAGTTTCGCAACTACCGACGCCGGATCTTTTCCGCGCCGCACATATAGATTCGTGTTGCTCCTTTTCTGTAAGTTCCTTTAGTACTTAGTATCCGATGTAATATGGTAGCGCGTTAGCGAAACGCGAAATACATCTCGCGCAATAAATAATTTAATTTCCGCTTTTACTGTTACGCCCCTCTAATGGCATTAATTTACGTAGGCAATTAAAATTATTCCCTCATTAAATTTATGACGGGACACGAATGCTGAAACGTGCTATTAAATTCGTGTAGGTGTAGGCGTACGAATAAAATGGAATCGCAAATCGTGTATGATTTTAAAAATATTCGTAATAATAACAGAATCTATAGTTTCACCTTTTATATCCTTTCATTTCCAGATATTTTGTCCATTTTAAAGTCAATGGAAATACAATTGGATTAAAAGAAGTACTCCGACACGTAAATAGTTTAGGTTACAGTGATAGCACTCGTTCAGTAGAAAAAAATGACATTTAATTTGTATCAAATAAATTTAAAAACTTATGCTTCGCGGTTAGAAAAATTTGAAAGAATAAGAGAATCAATACAACTTGGTATACTAAGGATTAGAGACATACTTCAAAAGATGTGCTCTTAAAGCATACTGAGGTCTTCCTTTGTTGAAGGTTGGGCCATTTGATCCTTAAACCGTTTTATCTCTTATTATTATTGTGGGCCCTCCTAGGCTGCTCGAGAGGCTCTTCTAGCTTAAAATGGTTAGATGTTCTGGCCATATTCGATGAACTCTCAGATGATCAGTGCTCAGATAACTATGGATTTGGGCATTGCTGACTGTTTTGTAGAACGTTCAGTTGTGTTAGTTCGGTGATGCTGGTACTGAACCAGCTTAGGGCACTGTGGGTAATTACCAGTCGGAGAAACACCGTAGAAATTAGTTTTTACGCTCAAGAAGCTCCAGCTACATATAATGGTGTACAGAGTAGACCCCGTGCGTAGAAATTTTGATGTTACATCCGTGAAGTGCTGACGGGATATCAACTTGGTATCAAGGGTGAAACCAAGATATCGTACTTAGCTGCGGCATAGCAACCGCTCACCTTTGGTGGTAATGGTGACAGGAGGGGAGTTGTGTTTCGTTGACAAACCATCATCTCGCACTTCGTTAGATTTATCCGAAGACTACACTTCTTGGACCATTCCACAACCGCATCTACGGAGCTTGGAATTCACCGGCAGCTGAATGAGGTGGTGAACGTATATATAAATTACCCAGTTGGTGTGGTGCAAACGTGGCATATCCGAAGTGAATAATATGTACCTTGCGGAACATCAGCCCTAATAGGACGGCTCCTCAAAGCGTTTAATATGAAAGGTCCTGCCATACCGGCAGGACGGGATAAGAGCTATCAGGTTCGAGTTGATGTCAAAACGCTTTATCTTGAACGGTA
Source organism: Popillia japonica (assembly GCA_004785975.1). Classification (NCBI taxonomy): domain Eukaryota; kingdom Metazoa; phylum Arthropoda; class Insecta; order Coleoptera; family Scarabaeidae; genus Popillia; species Popillia japonica. Next base: position 4,219 of record SMLS01041671.1, on the reverse strand, counting down.
GTAACAGTCATAGCATACCAAATCAAAGACATGCGCATAATCCAATAAGACAACTCCAGTCGAATGACGGAGCTCCAAAGCAGTGCGAACCTTCTTCCTAAGGTGGAGCAGGTGAAAGTCGATCGATAAGACTTAGACAAAACCAAACTCTTCACCGGGAAGAAGATCTGTTTTACCAACTACAGGTCGACCAAAATGCCGTGGCAGTGATGACGCATTCTGCACATATAGGCGGAGGCATGCTCTCGCTAGCGGACAATAGGTTACCTACATAGTCAATCTGGCACCAATCACAGCTGAGTACTGCAACGTCATACTTTTTACCCATCCTCTCTGACTCAAGCGCAACTGCCACGAGATTTTGGTTGACCTGTACATCTCGAAGCCTATCGAGAATCATCGCCTCTACTATTTTTGGCAGGTTGGCTAAAAGGACTATAGGCCTGTATCTTGATGGCTGCACATTTGTACGAGGCTTCGCGATCATGACGACATCTATCTATTTTCAGACGAAGGGGAAATCTCCTTGATTCAATACGATGTTGAGAATGACAAAGAGCACCTCTATGACAGACGACGGAAATTGCTTTAGGGCGATATTGGCGATGACGATTCTTGAACTCTGATATGACGTAACACTTCGTCTCCACCCACCAGAGGAAGCGCCTTACGATGCGAACTTGACTACTATTGTCAACTGTACAACACTATTCATAGCGAGGGCGTAGCCCAAATAGTGTTTCACTCATTTAAAGAGAGTTGCAGAATAGATAAACAGAATAGTTGATCAATGGGCTAGCTGCTCGGTGGGTGGCTACACTAACAACTGTTTTACTGTAGTTGGAGTTTTAGTTGCTCTCATAGATGCTATTACTTATGAAATTATTGACACTAGTTCAATTACTACGCTTGTTCCTAGCATCGATATAATTGTGTGTAAACCTGCATTAAACTTAAAAAAGAAACATGATGCGTATAAAAATATATATACAATGATATTCAAACGTATTACAATACCCCTTCCCTTAAATATAAACTTAATAATTATTAATTCTACACATGAACACATTAGAAAATATGATACAAGTAATTACATAATATAATAATATAATTCTTATCTGTATGCCTTCAATTATAACGGTGACGGTTATGTTACCTTACCACTTGATTCCCCTGCACCCCTCTCACTAAAGTCAGTAGTAAAAGCATCAAGAGGACAAGAACGGCGATTGCCAACTTTAGGTATTGATATTAATTGGTCTGCATGACGTCGCAAAATCTTGTTCTCCTCTGCCTGTACATCATATAAAGCATTACCATCTCTTTCAATTACAGTACCTGATGTCCATGGGGAATTGGAAAAATCTTTAGCTAAAACCTCATCACCTACTACAAATTCACTGCTCCTATGTTGTTTATTAAGCACAGTTGATTTTAAAACATTAGTTTCGGCAATCTCGCTAGTTTGCGGTACTAATAAATCAAATTTAGTTCTTAAATTACGACCAAACATTAATTTAGCCGGACTAGTTTGAGTAATAGCGTGTTCTGAATTACGATAGTCAAATAAAAATTGTTCTATCAAGGTCCTTCCCGTCTCTATACGCTTTCTTAAGAACTAGCATGAGAATAGGGTGGAGAAAAACGTAAACGTATGCCATTTTGTTCAAAAAAATGTTGAAAACCATAACTTGTAAAAGGCGGTCCATTATCACAAGCAATGACTTCAGGTATACCAAAGGTTGGGAACAACCTACGTAATATGTTGATTACGTCGGCTGCTGTTGTTCTAGTCATTTTAAATACCTCCAGCCACTTAGATGTAGCATCCGTGACGACAAAAAATTTTAAACCATACATCGGGCCCAAAACATCTATATGTGAACGTGACCAAACTTTGCTCGGTTTTGGCCAAGGATGGATCATTGTTTTTGGTGGGTTCATCCTAAAAGTATTACATGTACTGCACATGGCACAAGTATTAACCATGCCGCTATCTAATGAAGGCCACCAAAAATAAATTTCATTTTATTGGTTACTTCCTTTTCTGCAGTTTCCAAACACATGGCTATCTCTACTGCTACCTTATATCCAGATCCCTTTCCGAAAATAGTTTTTGCTTGATTATATCACTTTTTAAATCAATATGCTAGTTGATCTGATTTGAAATTTGGCTTGAATTCGCAGGTTTTCGCCAATGACTTAAGTGTAGCTACGTAATAGCTATCGATTCAGTTTTTTCTTCCCTTCGTAAACGAAACTTATGTCGTTCAGCGTAAATCGACGGCTTTGGTTACAAGTGATTTTGTACGAGTTCCACTAGTTGCTTATATGTTTTTAATTCCGGTTTCACAGGATCACACAAATCGAGCATTAGTTCGTAGGTTTCATCGCCTACAAGTGTAATTAAAATAGATACTTTGGCCTTTTTCTTTATTTCATTCGCAATAAAAAATTGATTTACACGTGCGATGTATGTATTCCAGTTTTTAATAATAATAATAATTTATTTATCCAGTTGACAATTTGGTATAGGATGTCACAGAAGTGCATACAATACAGGCGTAAGTACAATAAAAGACGAAATCAACAACAATTTATAGGCAATTGTGATTCGAGATAGAAATAATAACTAAATAAAAGCCAAAAATTAATAGTTGTTCAAGTTAAAGAATTCATCTAGGTTGTAGAAAACATTACATTGCAAAAATTTTTTTGTTTCTTTTTTAAATCCTTGAATACTTTGAATATTTTTTAAATGCAAGGGCAAAGCATTATAAATTTTTGCAGCCGTAATATTCTTCCGACAGATGACGAGGCACCCCAAAATATAAAAGCGTACGTTATTCTAGATTGAAAGCTGCTATAGTAGTAGGAAAGAACTGTTTCCATACTAGCGATGTTTCTTAACCTACATATATAGAGCATAGCATAACGATGTGTTCTGTCCCGGTTGAAACTCATTTATTTCACCATTCGACATTTTAATAGTTCACTAATCTTAAATCCTCGTCGCCAATGTGATAACTTGATGATATCTAATATATTTTTAAATCAACACGATGTACTTGATTCACCAATTTATTCTACACTATATAAGCTTACGAAAATAACATCTGCGTTCACAAGAATTTTGTTGGTGGTTCTTTGTAAAATTATTTGACACAAATTAAATGTCAATTTATTCCACTGAACAAGTGTTGACTTTTAATCCAATTGTATTTTTATTGATCTGTATGTTATTTAGTAAGATATTACTATAAAATCTCAATTACAGTACACGTAATCCAGGATCTTCAAACAAACTCCCGTTGTAGCTTAAAAGCACTTCAATCACCCTTCACACCATAATAAAGGAATAACCGCCTAAGTATATACATACATATAAGCAGGTGCATCACATTAAACATCATTTAACAGTAGGGGAGATTCTCTTGTACAATTTAACTTTCACCGAAATTCGAAACCATCCTTGTACGAACTGAAGTGGGCTTGAGAGCTTACCGAACCCAATTGCATCGAATTATATTGCGCGATCATTTAAGCGCCTTCATAGCTTAATGCAGCATAAAGTAAAGACCGTGAAGAGTAAGGGCGGAACTCACCTTTCGCTGTCTCACTTCCTCGACTACATACAACGATCTATAGTTAATGATACTCTAATTACGCGCCAAATTAATGGTTTTAGCGCAGCGTCGTATATTTCAAGCAGTGCGCAGCGCCGCCACGGTTAACTCCTTGCACACTTGCCGTTAACGTTTAAATATAATGCGCCCGCGAGAATAGTTTAAGATTCTTTTAACGGCGGCTTACATGCTCTTAATGGCGTGCCAGACCTGAAATTATACACACAAAAATTATGGACGACGTGGTTGGAAGTGGAACGGAATTAACTGCGTATAATTTACGTTTGGTGTACTTTTGCTTAAAGTACTGTGTTTATCTTGTCTATTATCTTAATCTAGAGGAACGTTTTGTGTAGATCTAGTTTTGGTCTGCATTTAAATGGTCTAGTAAAATATGGATGGTATGGTTAGCCACCTAGTTAATGGATTATTTTGGATTGTAATTTGTTAAATGGGGTTGACCACTATTAGACTAATAATGATAATCCATCAATGCGCCTAATTGGAAAATTACTGCATTAGCCGGAGTTTCTAATTTTAGCTGACATTCCTACGATAAATGATTATTATTGTTAAATTAGAATGAAAAATAG
>SMLS01041664.1:0-11857 GCA_004785975.1 Popillia japonica | reverse complement strand
GATTGCAGGGATGCATAAAGATCTTTGAAAATACTGACAACACCTTGTGTCTATATACTTGAGTGTCTTACTTATATTAGAAATAACTGTGATAATTATAATGTAAATAGAGACTACCAGTTACTCAACTAGAATTAACAATGACTTTAGAATAAATTATCTCAGATTATGTAAGAGTAGTGTGAACTATTATGCTCCTATGTGTTATAATGTTTTACCAGAGCGCACAAGAGATTTGCCCCCAATATCCTTCAAGAGGGTTATGAAGACGTATCTAATTTCAAAATGCTTTTATTCTGTTCAAGAATTTTTGAACAATAGCTTTAGTGATTTGGTTAATTGTTGATAATATTGCATATTGTCTGATGCACTCATGTGAGAGACTGGCCACAATTACTTTTCAAACTTAGGTATTAGATGAATTTCTCCAATAATTTTGAGGACATTATAATTTAGTTTATCACTTTATACTGTACTTGTACTTCTTTTTTTTGTACTTCTTTGGACTTGGGCAAACACTGTGTGTATTGACATTAATAAAGGTTATTATTAAGATAGGGAAAGCGCTTAATTGCTTATATTTATCCTGAGACAAAACAACGACTTCGAAATTCAGACTGATTTATCTTATACTTGGTTTTCCAAAACTCGCCAAAGACATTACGTTGAGCCTACAGCAGGCAAGAACTTTTAGAAAATGAACAATTTGCTTTCGCGAAAGTCACTTTAAATCAGCAGTTGCATGATGACCTCGATCTAGTAATCTCTTGAAAATTCGTAACTGTTTTAGTGAGCAAAGCTCTAGAAAAAATGGAAAAACCCTGTTATCAGTCAAAGTATTAACTTTGATTAGAGCAATTAACGATTGAGTTATAAAGCATCTATTCAAACATGCACTGGATGACCAAGAGTTAGGAAAAGAGATATAAGACCTTCGCTGGTGAACAATGAGTTTTAATGATTACTTATCAATATTGGATAACAAGAATGAATGCCGTTGCTGTTGAATTTGTCATACCTTTGATCAGAAACCTTATTTTTGATTTGGTTTACGTTGATTTAGAAATCTAGAATGATGATGATGATGATATTTTTTGAACACATTCTGGTCGTACAAAAGCCCGTGACATAATGGGCAGTACAACTATTACTTTACATACATGCACTAATAGATCATTCTTTGTAGCTTACAAACGCTTTCCTATATTATAAATTTATGTTTGACCGATACCAACCACCAATAGATCATAACATATAGAAACCGTCTTCGGGTAACTGGTACTCCTTTTAAAATTGGTTTGTCTCTTTCGCATTACGCCTCGATAAACCTTACGTAATAAAAATAGACTGATAGTACTCCCGTCCGGTCTGCACAAACAATGATATTTTCTGAATTGATGAAGCATAAAATCTATGCTGTTGAACATATCGCAAATCCGCCCACGTCAAGACTAGTGGACGTTCTCGCGCATGATTACATGCGTAATTTATACCCGCAATGTTTCCTTGGCAAAAGCTCGTAGAAAGAGTATAACAGTTCTTCTTAGAACGTTTATAGGCTATATAATCGTCTAATATTCAGAAAATTAGAAATAAATAGAAATCTAATTTAACCCTGAAAAGAGGAGAAATATGGCGGTACACGAACAAAATTTTAACGTATAATAACATCAAACACAATCGCATTTCAATTCTTTCATCTATTCAATTATTCGCAGTAATTACGTTTTTCAAACTTCCAGTGAACCAATAATGTTCAATTTTCTGATTTTGTATATCTAAGATAATTATTAGCAATATATGCAACAGCAAACCAGTTTTTGTAAATGGGTGGTGTTAAGATGGCAAAAGATTTCCTTCCTTCCAGGTGATTTATGATCGTAGACTTTGAGAAACCAGAACAGATGTTCTTTAACTGCCCTTATTGCTTAACATGTGGACTTAACTAAGAAACTACTTCATTGTATATTATGTTTCAGCCTGTCTAACTACTTTCACAAACTATCTTATTAATAACCCTAGTCCGGAAAACCGGAACCGTTTTGCGGAATAGGGATGAGCACCTATAAAAGAGAAGTCACGGACAGGGAGTAGAGATGCAGAACAATCCTCTGAAAATATCTTTCTGCTCTGAGACATTCCAAGGTATTCCTTGGAAACTTCAATAAGCAAAGAACAAGCGTTTTGCTAAAACTTAGTAGGAATAAACTACGTGTAGTCGGTTTTCTGACAGAGCACTGCCACCTTGGGGAATACATGACAAGGATAGGCTTGAAACACGATAGCGATTGCAGGTTTTGTGGGGTGAAAGAGAAAAATGTGGAACACCTGATATCAAACTCCATGGCTATTGCAACAATGTGCGCCAGTTATTTTGATAAAGATGCCATTGATAGCTATTGCAGTTTATTAAGACTCTTAGACTGGATGGGGAGCTATAGCTGTTGGTAAATACCAACAACTTATAGCTTATGTAAGCGGGCATAATAGATCATTGGGTTGCAGTGCAACATCACCCTTGATTCAATTCTAATTCTCTAATTCCAATAACTAGACATCAAAAAGAAATGTTAACTTCCGTTTACTGCGTAGCAGTTGATTACGTGTTATTTTATAATAATTACCTTAACCATGATTGCAGTTAAGATTATTTCAATAATCACTTTTAGTGTAATACGAAATTTTTAAGCGATTTATTAAAAAAAACTGTAAATTATTCAGGAAGGTAATAATATAAATATACAGCAATATTCGAACAAATTATAACCGAGATTTGGTAAAAATGAGAAGCATACCGTGCCTTGGTAATTTACTTTATAAATACTTTCTTACCATAACATTTAACCAATTAGTCTTCAAGCACTAAATTGCCCAATTTTCCACTGCATACATACATGCATACCAACCGTACAATAAATTAATAATAATCACACTAATAATAATGGCTAAAACTAAATTTCTGTTCTCCGAAGAAAACGTGACAATGTTTCTCCGCAGCAATTAGATTAATTATTACTTTCCTGCCTGGAAACATGAATGCATAATTGCTGTTAATTGTGCGGTGCTATATATGTTGGTAGGAGCGTTTTTACGTTTCAAAGCTGAAGTGAAATCGTAATTACTGAATATTTTAACTGCGACCGGCAATGATTATGAATTTGTTCGCTTTTCTTTTTTTTCTATATCAGGGTAGTAATTAAAGTTGTAGAGGAAAATTAACTGTAATTATTAAATACAAATTTAATAAGGTAATTTTGCGATATTAGAAGTGAATTCATTCTTCCGGAAAGAATAAATTATGGTAATGGACACTGTGATGGTAGTAAGTATAGTATGTCGATGTGTTTTAATTATTGCACTATAAAATCTATAAGTACGGTTGTAGAGACACGCAAAAAGTACAGCATCTGCTTAATTGATTGGATGTTATTTGATGTAATAAGTTGAAAGTAGATCTAGTGAAATTAGACCAGTTCCCATGAAATAAAGATTAAAATATAGTGAGCTTATAAATTAATTATTAAGTTACAACTTAAATAAAGATCAGAGCATGGGTAAAACAAAGTAGGGTATCAAGACAATCAACGTTGGAAGTACAAAACGCGCCATTGGTCTACAGTTTGTTGAATTTACTTTCCTCTAATTTGTTATCCTTTGCTATATACCAGAACGTAAAGAACTCAACGGAACGATGATAAAAAATAAAACTTCAACAAATAATTAAACGAACAAAGTACTTCAAATGAATGGAGTTCGTAGTTTAGTTCAATATGCAAAACAGTTCAGTAGAAGTAAGCAAATAAGAAATGCCCATATCTTGAACCACGTCATAAAATATTTTATTCTTTAAATAATCGAGAACAGAAAAAAAAACAGGAAAAATCTAATGGGGGTAAGATTGGCACACCATAGGGTCATGTATTAGTACTAATAAACATAAAGCTCCAAGAAAAGATATCAGATTCCCTTATTAACTTCGTAACAGACTACTTAACCTGTAGAAGGATAATAGATAGCAAAGAAATCCTAAGGACCAACATGGGAGTCCGGCAGGGTGCCGTACTTGGACCGAGGTTATGGAATATTTTATACAATGACGTGCTCTTGTTAGAACTAATCAGAAATGCAGTCACCATTGCTTATACCGATGACCAAGCCCTGGTTGTAAGTCCGGAGAACCACAAAGGGCTAATACAAAATCAAACACCTGTCTTGCACCAATTGGCGAATGGCCCTTGCTCCGAAAAAGAAACAGAGATGGTGATAATAAAAAAGATGCGTAGGCGAAAGCACGCTAGTTTTCAGCCGGAGGGCGCGGAAGTAAAAGATCTGTATTATACTTGGGAATCACAGTTGATAAAAAGACGAAATTTGCAGAACACGTGGGAGCAGTCACCAAGAGAGCGGAGAAGCTCGCCAGGCTGACTAGACTAATGCCCAATATAGGAAGGTCGGGTAGCTTAAAAAGTATAACCGGTAATTGTAACGACTTCAAAGGAATATGCTCCTCCGCGTTGCATCCACATATAGGAAGGTATCGTCTGCGGCGCTGCAGATGATTACGAGAAGACCGCTTATGGATCTCTAGATTTATACAATCACCGAAGCAGTCATATGAATGTCATGAAAACAAGCGAGCAATACTACAATGGGGACTTGGCAAGAAAGCTGGGAGAGGCGAAGATGTAACTGGTTAATAGACTAAACGACTGATAAGAGATGTTAGGACATGCATCAACTGTGGCACAGCCGCCTGGATTATAGATAACACTAGTCCTAACTGTATATGGAGTTTTAAGTTTATATACTCTATACAAAAATGACCGATGCCTGTATGTACTGTAGGCTGGTAGACACGGTTGAGCACACCACTGTTGAGTGTCTGAGAGATGTTACTTACACGAAAGTGGGAGTGACCTTAACACCAGATACATGCATGGCAAAATGATAGAAAACATAGACTAACTAGAAATCTATACAAGAAATGATCTCCGAGATTATGAAATGGAAAGAATCGGATGAGACAACAAAACAAGATGGATAGGCCTCGTGAAGAATGAGAGAGAGAGAGAGAGAGAGAGAGAGAGAGCAGAGAAGCACCGGTCACAGTGAAGTTATGGCTTCCAGATGGTCCTGGGTACGGAGGCTTAAAGATGCAGGAGGCTCTAGTGGGTAAACAGTACTGGAGGCACTGAAGTCCCAAACGTCGTCGTTCAATGTGAATACAATTGGGATTGGTGCAACAGTATGGTGCATGATACCTATTGCACAACATGGTGATGGTAAATAGACCATTTTATTTCTTTAGTTTGTCAATAGTAGGTACCGCTATGCAATGCTAGGTACTGCCTACGAGAAATATTGAAGAATTGTTAATCCATCTCCACTTGATTCATAATTAAATATGGTTTACATTTGGAATCAAAACGGAACAGAAGATTCATGCATCTTATGTTCTCAAAAATAGTTAATGATAGCAGGTTAATTAAAAGACTGAATATTAAACTCCCAAGTGAAACCAAAGCCACTACCTAACTTGCTTTATGCGTGGAAAGTAAAATAGTCTCAAATGCAATCGAAAACTGAAATAAAAATTTTAGTATATTTGCAGTTACGTTGAATAATAACAATTTATTTCAAATAAAGAAACTTTCTGACCTTCATAAAATATCAATAAGAAAATAGAACATGATAATATGCAACTAAAATACGAGGCAGATACAGTAACATGCGTACATTTGAAAAGTTCATCAAGTAGTCATTATGTCGTTAATTAAAACTGACTACTTAACCTATAAAGTTGTAAATATTTTAACAGTTTTATACATACATATTATACTAATAAATAACAAATAATAGACATTTATTAAAGAACTATAATACTTATAATAATAATATTAAAATAAATAATAATAAATAAATAATTGAAAATTAAGTAATTAAGTGTTGAAAATGTTATCCTTCAACAGCAATACATTTTAAAATTCATCAATAACATTCTGCCGCAGTATTGGATTGTTATTGATTTCCATGCATTTCTGTTCGATTGTTTGTTGCATATGATACAAATTCAACATTCTAAATATGTTACTCCTATTTTTTATATAAAGCCACAATAAAAAGTAAGGTGATAAATAGCACGAGCGTGCAGACTAAGAAATTTCAATATATAAAATATAAAATATATAAAATATTGGGCAAATGATTCGCCTTTGGTTTATGGCCTTCAAAACACCTATTTTATCTGGAGGTAGTAATTCTTCAATAACTGTATGTGGATCATGTGGACTAATCGAATGTCTTGAATTTTGTGAATTTAAGTATCCCCTTTTACATAACCATGCTTTATCAGTAAAGATGACTCTGGGTAATTAATCGCTAATAACTTTTGTACTACAGTCACACGGTATGAAAAACTTTGTACATATTTTGTTTTCCAGTATTTTCTTCTTCTTTTCTATAATCTATTGTAAAATGTAGAAACTCAAATTGAAAAATTTTGTGTTCTAAAGTGACGGCCATTTTGAAACGTACGTTTAAAAAAGAGAAACAATTTGTTTAAACTAGATGGATGAATTCATGTTTATGTAAGGAAACACCTTACTTATTTATCCACGTTTTTTTTTAGTCAAAATGTCTTAGTATCCCTGGCCATGATATAGTACAATACCATCTGATCACCAGTTTCTACCCTCTTGAAAATCGTAAAATTTTTCTTAACGTGCTATCAACTTAAGTTAGCTTTGTTTGTTGTGGTAGCTTTCCACCTCGCCTAGCTTTGGTTTATTAATTTAATTTTTGTGGCCACAAATTTATGCGATTAGGTACTGATGAACAAGATATGACCAGTGACTGAGCTTAAAAGGAACTTCATGTAATCCCTGTAATAATTTATATTTTAAATTGTTTCCAATGTAAAAAGTAAATAACATATTGTCAGGTAAAAATGAGTGCTCATAAATGCAGAAATCCTCTTACCCATCGTCCGGTGTATCTAATAGCAGTACTCTCTAAAGCTGTATTTGTAAGGATAACAATCAAATCCCTATAAATAGTAATCTACTTATTATTAAGATATCTGTGATAATGTTTCATTGTTATGCTTCGAGCGTACACACACACATACACACATATATTCATCAACGTATTCACGGATGCCGACAGGACTTTTTCCCCTTTTTATCACACTCACTGCTTGCTTGACGGACTGTAGTTACAGAGTTAAGGCCATATAATTATAATCTCGAATCTCGATGTAATAATTATTCTATAGTTCTTGATCGTATATGTAGTTCTGTAACATAATTTCATACAATTATGGAGCGTTAGCGCTGCGGTCCCAAATAGGTTCGGAAAGATTGTGTATGAGGCCTTTGCAATTAAGGGTGTTCGTTTTGAGATATTTTCAGATGAGGACGAGGTATGGTGCGTAAATATTGACGTAACACTACTTCATGACATGATAATAAGGAGAGAGTGGATGTACAGAATTTATTTTTCTTTGTTTTATTTGTGCTGCCATATCACTGATACACTACTTCAGGAAACTCTTACTTTTGCTTCCTGAGTACTGCAGCCCTCGCTAACAAACACAATGAAAGCAGTGTTTTTCCAAAGCAAATAGTAATAAAAAGTTCCTGTTCATGAAAGTTTTTCATCTTTAAAGCTGCATTCTAGTCTTTTCAGAATATCAAAGATCAAAGTTATCTACTCAATTTTTTTTTTATATTTCTGTTTGTTTAAGTTCCAAATTTTTCAAATTATTTTTGTAAAAAGTTCGCTTTTAGAAATATTTTAGTTTTATAATTTGGTATGAGTTGTTGAACTGTGGAACTAGAAAGCTAATCCATTAACAGAGATGTTCGGCGAAATGGAGATCAGCATCTACAAAAAAGAACTTAAACAGGACGAAGAAACCAGAGCACCCATCTGAACGACTAGTTTGAGACAGTCCAAGGTATTCCTTGGAAACTTCAATAAGTAAACAGCAAAGACCATGCTAGAGCAACTTAGAAACAAACTGGGTGTCGTTGTGGGCTTTCTTACAGAGCATTGCTCCCATAACTAACACATGGTAAGGATAGGTTTAAAGTAACGCAGCAGAACGGCTGATATCCAACTGCATGGATATTGTAGCAATTTGTATGGCCATTCCGGCAAAACCGTCATAGACGAGGAAGAAATACCGTCTTTTAAACTATCACAGCTGTTGCAGTTTATTTGGCCGGCTAGTGCCTCAGTGCCTAGTGCATTCGCTTCATAGTCTGGCGGTACTGGGTTGGAACCCCCGTACGTTCTTTCTGAGTTTGGTTTTATGTAGTTTCTCCAATTCCGTGGCAAATGTGGAAAGGCAACATCTTATGTAAGTCGGTCTACAGCCGCAGACATAATAATAACTGTCGTAGTGCGACATCATCTGCAAACTTAAATTCCATACCTATTCTAAATAAGAATATTTTGATCAATATTGGCTCGAAACAAGTTAATTAAAACATAATAAACCAATAATATGGACGCATGTATGTATAGAAAAGAAATGAGTTACATATCTATTTAATAGTAGGTATAGCAAAGATTAGTACATATTTAGGCCAATTTACCACAATTTAGGTCAACTTACCAAAAACAAAAAATAAGCGTATCTTCGACACAGTAGATCACGGCTTGCTGCTACATAAACTAGACACTTTTGGCTGTTCTGTTGGACACTGCATGTTACTTAAATCATACCCAACGAAATACGTCTTCTACAATGGCTTTGCCTCTTTCCAATATATTTCTATTAGCGGGGTTCCCCAAGTCTCTAACCTTGGGCCACTTTTATTTATTATATTTATCAATGACCTACTGCAATCTTTTTTGTGTCCTCTTCTTGCATACTCCGTTGATATTAAATTATTTTCGAGTATTTCTGGCCAATGATATGCAAGATCTGCAAAACACCATCAACATATTTTTCAATTGGTCTAAATTGAATACTCTACGTATTAACATAGACTAAATAACTATGTAATTTTATAATATCTTTTTTAGTATGCATGCATCATAAACCAATCAAAACACACCCATAAGCGTGCATAATCGGGACTTTTATCGCACGCCGTGCGTTAAAAGCCTGATTATGCACTAGTGTCATAATATACTATTTCTGGTAATCATTAAAGTAGTATAAGTACATAAACAATTTCCGTATTATAAAAATTTACATAAAACCATCAAATAAATGTCTATGCACTTGAATTACGTAATGAAAATTTAGAAGTGGAAAATTATGGTTCAGAAGGACTAATTTCTCTACATTTTCAGGTAGTACTTTACTCCTTTTTTTCTCGTTCATGCGCCAGCCAAATACTTTTGCCTAATATTCGGCTATTCGGCGATGAAAACGGCCGAATATTCGGTATTCGGTATTCGGCCGAATATACTATTCGTTGCAAGTCTAATAAATAGGATCAATGACAGTACAACATTCTTAATCTAGTGTTACTACTGCTAAACTTATATTACTTCTATACAATTTAATATTGTATTATAAGTTATTGATAAATTATTCTTTGTCAAAAAATATTGCAGAGGATACAGAAAGAAAAATATAATCTCCACTCCATTCAAAGTGAGCTGATATGGAAGGTGGTACCTAAATCCTGCTTAAAGCATCTACCACATCCAAATACGAATGAATAGTAAATTCATGTAGTTGCAGTACAGCATCAAAAATGAAACAGGAATATTTGACAAAAAATGTGGCCGTAAACTTCAGTACACTAAGGCTAAAACAGACATTCCAAAAAACTTATTTTATTGAATACGTCACTACATCTAATTGCGCAAAAAATTACACAATAAGGCGGTTGTAGCTCACAAATAAACGTTCCTCGTAAATCTGGCCAAAATAATAGCCTGACTAATACCTAGAAAGGATGTTTCCGTCTTTAACAGATTATTTTCCCAAAACCTGAAAAGAAAAAACAAAAAGTAGAGTCCGATTTTTATAAGAAGTACATGTACGTCACGACTAAGATGCGCGAATTTTACTTACCATTGGCGTCGTAATAAACTTTAAAAAGGTGTATAAAATGTAAACATTATCGCATAACCTAGAAAAATTAAGCAGAACCACATTAAGGTTAAGAATTTATTACAGTTTTTCGAAGTTCTATGGGAAGCAATCAATAAAAATAAAAATGTGTCAATGTTTACTTCTTTAATTGCGTATATCTAAATATTTCTACTAATAACGCACCAAATCCAATAAACCATACGACGGCTATGATAGCGGACTTCACCCAAAAAGCAACAATAGACTCGTCCGAACGCGCTTTCGTTCATAGTGCATGATGTACTTCTTATAAAAATCGTACTCTACAATTGTAAGTAGTTAACTAATCTATTGTAATCTGACTGGCTTGGTAGGTAGTACTGCAACCCCGCGTTTCTTGTTTTCACTTTAGTACTTCAAGAAATGACCAACAAAACAAAAACTAAAGTAAAGCACATGAAAAAATAAGTAAAAAAAGCCCGTCGCTTTCCACCATTGGTGCGGTTCACAGGACGAGCTACCATGGCCTTCTGGCCTCGCTTACGCACTTTTTACTGCTGGAGAAACTACTTACATAAGTGACGAAACGTCGAGTTTGTGGTTTTCTTTCTTTTATTTATTTATTATTGTACATACACTGTTTTATTTTATTTTCTGTTTGTATATATTTATTCTACTATGTCGCGGTTAAAACCCGGAATCTCTCATAATGGAAATTCGGATCGTGGATGTCTTCGATGTCATTTAGCAATAATTAAATCACAAAAACAAATTATTACACAATTAATATACCAGTATTTTGTTTTATCTACATATAAGTATAAACAATATTTTACGAAAAAAATACTGATATTCAAGGTACGTTTTATATACATTCAACTACGTTTCTAATTTTGAGTGAATGCCTGCAATTAAAAAAAAGAACATAAAACCAATCAAAACGCTGACCCCAATTAGCATGTAAAATTACTAATATCATCTGGATATCGGATAAAAGAAATAGATCCGCTGGTTATAATGCGCACGTTTCATTCGATTCGATTCCTGAACGGAATCGAAGTGTCGGAACCCATCGGTGTTGGTACCACTGGACGGCCCGCGGGGTCAGATCTCTCCACGTCTCACGAACGCACACAATTACGATGGGGTCGTGGGTGTATAATCGCTCCTTACCGCCAACCATCTACCGTCAACTACTTTCATCCTTGTCGGTTATTGTCAGTGCGAACGAGATACATAGTGTGTCGGTACCCGGTGCCGAGTCCGAGTTAATAAAAACCATATAGCACTGAATATAATAGGGGAATTAGCATACACTTTACAATAGTCGTCCAGATCGGCTCTCCTATTACGGTTGGCCCGAGGATCGCGATTGTTCGCTACGGTCGACTGACTTAAGTGTACATTATTTAATAATTATTCTGATAAATCAAAATAACAAATCGTATATTTAAGCTCGGCGGAGTACACTCTCCGGGCTTGTATTAAAAATAATTTCCTTTAATTATACTTTATTACTGAGTGTATTACCACCGATGAATTTTAATATTTGTAACGAATAATGTTTTTCTGTGTGAGTTGTTTTATGTATTATATTATTATAGATTGCCCTTCATTATGTTCTTTCTTTGCCTTTAACTCTTTTTAGTTTCATTTTTTCCTTAATGTAGTGATTGTATCAACGACTTAAACAACATTTGGTCAATAGACTTATTCCTAATCTCTTTATTTTATTTCCAATAAATTCGGATTTGAAGCTAACGGTTTTCATAGCTAGAATGAACGTTATTAAAAAACAGCATGGCGTTAATTAAGAAC
>SMLS01041649.1:0-18008 GCA_004785975.1 Popillia japonica | reverse complement strand
GAACATAAGTACTGCTTTATTGAATGGAAGCCAAGCTGCGTTTTCTGCGGCATCCATTTTTGTCTTAAATTGTGAATCTTTTACTGGATTGAAAATAGATATAAGGGCTGACAAATACCCGCTCGTTGAGTTTTGACTCGCAGAATGCAGGACATTTGTTAGGAAACTAGTTAAAATATTCCCTGTTTTTAAATAGAATTTTCACAAGCTGCTTGATTACACGACGTTCTTTATCTAGGTTTCCAATTCAAATCTGTTTTTCTGCTGTCTCGCCTTGCTGAGTTTACTATTCAGCACACTTTCAAATGTTTGTATCTAGTTATGAAGACACCTAATAAATAGTATTTCAAATTTTACAAAGTGTATTAAAATAAAAAATCCGCAATTGCATGTAATATAATAACGTTAACGTTGGATAAAGCAAAAATTACAAAATGCTTGTGATGCTAATAAAAATTTCCAAAAATAGGACGCTCAATGCAGTAGATACATACATATATGTATGCTTTGGTGTATGTTACATATGAATGTGTATATGTATGTATATACACGTTGAAAGAAATTACGAAGACTTTTCCCCCAGCAACAAACGGAACACGAAGGCTATTGGAGATACACCTTGTACGGCCTCAACCAGATTTAACAAAAATTCGAAGAAATATGATACAGCAATGTATGCAAATACACACTTGTATACAACTTCATGTAGTATGCGTGTATCACGATTTAAATTCATTTTGGCATGACGACTATTACGAAGAATTCAAAGCCCCAAAGATTTCTTTACTGAAATTATTAATTTATTATTATTATTAATTGCTTTTAGTATATTTTCATATTGTTTTGTCTACGTCTACACGATATATATGCAATACATTCCATTATTATAAAAATTAAACATATGTAGGTGTAACAGTGGTTTCAAATGGTTAAACCTTTGCAGAAAAGATTTCTTCTAGAAGTATTTCCTTAATTCCAGAATATATTTTTGACGTCACGGCGTACTCTGGATGAGTAAATTAGATCAGTCTCCCCACATTCAAAGAGTACCTACTTACTGATATACTATATATATGGCAACATTAATCATATTGCCTTTAGTTATTTTCGGTGTAAGATAATCAAAGGCTCAATTTATCTTTARTAGGTATGTTTTTTCGGGTCTTGTCGCGTAGGTAACTATTCAGTATGACAGTGAATAGTTACTTACGCGACAAGACCCGAAAAAACATACCTACTAYGGATTACGGTTGTAAAAGCCTACACTCATCAATTTATCTTGTTGGCAAGGTATCAACATTTTGGCAAGTATGTTGAACTAAAAACTTGACAGTAGCTGTTTTTTAACCAACAACCAGCAATTATGCATTGCATTCATAGTTCGAAGAAGGAATGCCCGTTGTTTGACGTTCGTCATATCATCATCTGCAACTATTCCATTTGCTTTATATAGAGACATTCGATTATACGTCAATGTTTTACAACATTATACAAATAAACACTATTTACTCACCTAAAAACCAAAAAGTTATATATGATTTAATTTATGTATTTACGTAAGTTCTTTGAAATTTGATGTATAATCATTACGTAAGAATAACTCTTCTATTCTATAGTTACATATACATATGTACACCTGCCGTCAGAATTAATGTCGTCGTCTATAGCGCCGTGTTTATCAAAATTGCTCACCGTTTGACCAAGTACGTCTTCGGTCGGCATCGGTTTCTGTAGGTAGGAGATTTATTGGGGTAATTTAAAACACCGGACAATTGTGTGGATCAGGTACGAGAATTGAATTTATGTGTTGAAAATGTATACATATACGTACCTATATAAATATATAAAAGGTTAATATCATACATAGGTTACTTTAATTTGCAGATGTCATTTTAAAATACTGTTAATACAGAAAATTTAAATGCAACGGTGGAAAGCATCGTTTTTATTGCTTATTATATTACATACTTATAAAGAACAATTAATAATAAACATGGACATTTGTTAGAAAACTGCAGCTACACACTAAATTAGAAACACTATTAAGGTTACGAAATTTATTACACTTACAATTAGACACTACCATGCAGATATAGGTATGGATCATTATTCATCATTATTATTCGATTACATTAATTTTTTTAAATATTTTATAAATTAATAAATAATTTTTGTGTTTCTTTAACTTTTATTTTATTGTTGTCTCCAAGTAAGCATGTCCCTTTAAATAAATAATATAATGATACCAAATATTGCTATTATCTTCTTACCAACAACAATTTTATTACAATGTAGAATAGTTATTGGTAAACGTTTTTAAAATCGTCATCTAAACATTAATGTTATTAATAAACTATCCCAATAATTACTTTTTTTTGAAGCTATATATAGTAAATTTGTAAAGTAACTCTATTTTTCTCTATTCTCCCAACATTTTTAAATCAGATTCCTTAATACACAAAATGTAACTATTTTGTTTCCTGAAGTTCTTCCTCCCAACGTGGGAGATTTAAAAATTCAAACCCAACTACAAAGGTATGATTTACTATAGTACTAAAGTAAGTAATTAATATAACTTCATTTAACTAAATCCATCCAACTTCTGCTACCTTGCCTTTTTTCTTTAATTTGATGTACTTTAAAAATTAAATACCATTCAATAGAATCAAACCTTTGAGCTCCTTTGTATACTTCTATCCGCGAAAGCTTTAGCCTAGTTTTTTTATTTTCCCACAAAATGCTTTTTGTCTTGTTCTATTTTGCCTGTGCATAAATTTGGGCTCTTGTTTATATAATGACTTACTAACTACCTAACAATATATTGTTTTTATTATTATACAAACAGCAATAGTAGTAGTCATACAACATTATTTCGAATTTTAATCAACATTTACTAGTATTTATAAAACCATAATTAATGTTACTTGAAGCCACAGTGAATTTATAAATTATTCTTGTTTTGGTTTCTCTATATTTTTAAAATAAGTACAATCAAATTAATTACACAAAATTTAATGGCAATATTAAACTTCATACGCATATCAACTTGATTTTTTCAAATAGTTTGCAATGCAAAGAAAGTTATTAATACGGCCTTATTTGTCATCTATACAATTGCTTAATTACCTAAGATTAAGCGTAAATATGACCTTGCCAATCACCTCCCTGTGAGAAGGCTATTTAAAGCATTTTTAAATTTCGATCTATACATTTTCAAGAAATAATTTAAATTCTCCTACCTTATCCACACAATTGCCTCCGGTGTTTTAAAAAGTAATACCCCAATAAATCACATGCCAACAGAAACCGATGCCGGCCGAACGCTTGCTTGGCCTGATGGTGAGTAGTTTTGATAAACACTGCGCTATAGACGACGACATTAATTCTGTCGGAAGGTGTACATACTTAAGTGCTCTACGCATTTCTACTTACCTATATGTAATATAATGTAATTTAAATGATAGTGTATACCAAACTGTCACAAGAATGATAAGTTATCCAAAAATAAATGATAAATACTGTCTTGCAGGAAGTATCGATAAAAAGGCATACATTTTTGTTATACACACGTTAAATGTCAGTGCAGTTCTCAACATGTAGATTTTTGTTGTAACAAATGAAAGTATCGCTGAATTTTAATTAACGTATTTATGAATTAAAATAGTTTTATAGCATGTCTGTGCAACTATTCGCCAAAGTTGCTATTTGGACTAAAGAGTTTCTGTATATTTTTAATGTGTTTGAAATATTTATGTGTTAATTAATGATCCGCTATATAGATTAATTGTTGCCTAACCTTTAAGAGTACAGAGAAAGTTAAGCGAATGGATGATCAAGTTTCGGGAGAGGCGCTGTCACTCATTTAACTATTTTTTACCGATAACATACACATGCATAAATTACTAATGCTAAATACAATATAAAATAATGTATCAGCAGAACTTAATCCTGAAACTATTGAAACTATTTCTCAGCAAGCAAGTAGGAATCAATTTAAAAAGTAGAGTACTTTAGGACGTAATTGAATAGACTATAATTACTAGACTTATTGGGTACATAATTTTACAATATTCTTTGTTGCCACCTTCTTTGTGTTTTCATTGCATAATACATATAATATTAATTACAATAGTTCGAAGTATAAAAACAAATCAATAGTTGCTGAAAAGTGCTGTTCAATAAAATATTGACATTAGATAAAATGTCAAAGCAATGTAGAAAGTAATTACTGGAGGATAACCTTTCTTTGGGTAGTTTGAAAGCGCTTTACCAAAATTATACTCAAGAATGTTGTATAATGCGCAATCAGGGAAACAATTCTCAGTTGCTGCATTGATTAAACCAAAACCTGGACCACAGCAAGACTCCGATGTACTAATAGTACTAAAAATATACATGTATGAGAACCAGAAAACAAATTATTTATGAAATACTAAGCACTCATAATAACATGCAGTTTTCTGTAGTCGACCAAATGACATTGCTAATTATTTTTTAGTTTCCATGCTGCTGACCAAGCCGTGTCTGCACCATATCACTGAATCTCCGATGAACATAGCGTCTCTTATTTAGTCTCAAAACATCTTATCTACAATGCTGTGAATAACTATAAGGTATTAGGTATATTTCTTCCAATTGTAGCAAGTAATCTCTATAAGTAAACTTATAGAGAAATATTTATGGATCTATATTTGTGTATTCGTTTCTAAGGATTATCTGTATACAGATAAGGATGTGAACTGAAATAACAAATAAGCAAAACACTGTTTCACCAAATTTTTTGGAATGGCTTGTGAAAAAGTATAGGTTATTCGTTGTTTTCTGCACTGTATGCAGTTTGAATTCAGAGATACACAACAAAATATTGATAGCGTATAATCGATTTAAGAGATAGTAGAATGACACAAATTGAAATTGGCCACAGACTAAATCGTTCGCAAAATGTCATGGGTATAGTTCTATGAAAGGGTATTGAAAAGTACGCGAAAAAAGGCGATAGGAACACGATCCAGATTTTCTGATATGTTCGCAAATTGTTCATAGAATAAACCTCAAATGTGAACTGAGTGTTGTAAGGAAATGAATTATAGCAGGAGGTCTCCACAAATACGTCGGAATGCAAAAGCAAACCATTGCAAACGCGTTACATTAAAAATAGGCTCAGTTTTACAAAAACGTATGTTCATTATGTATGTCATTTCATGTTCATGCGGATGTGCGAATGAAAAATATCAAGAGGAAGAGGAACACCCAAAAATATCAAGAAGTAGAAGGATACTTTTATCACCATAACCGTAGACGATCACATCATATTCCAACAAGATAACACAGCCATATGTACATACGGCAGCTTGAACATAAACATTTTCTGAAAAGTATGGGATTAAATTTTTGAAATGGCGGGCATTAAGCCCTGATCTGAAGCCCATAGAGACACTTTGAGCCATACTATCTCAAAATGTTTACGACTGCACGCTACCAGAAATTCAAACCAGGGAGAATTAAAACACCGAATTGTAGAAATCTGGAAAAACCTTAAAGATGATAAGTTCAATAAATTAATTGAAAATGTACCACGCAGGCTGCTGGACTATTCACTACAGACGTACCAAAATTTTGAACACTTGCATAGAGCTATGTAGATGTAGCTTCTTTATATATGTTAGTCTGCGGTCATGTAGACATTGTAAAAGTGTTGCAAAATAGTACCAATTCTTAAGTACTGGTGAATGTTAGGGGTTTACAGTGTCATTTTCATTTTACATTTTCTAAACTAGAATTAGAGATATGGTAAGAAATCAGTTTACCCGCCTTTACAAAGACAGAACTGTTAATACAACATAGCAGCCAAATACTTTTTTAAGACGTACTACAAAAAGTTAGTGATACAAATATTGCATTAAAAGTTTTAACCTGTTTTTTGATTTCCTTTTCTAAAAATATCCTGTTTATTTATCTCAAAATAGTAATATAATTTTTTATGTATGCAGCCTGTAAGGTTATACCTTCCAAAAATCGGCAACGCTATTTGTACTTCCTTTGCAACCGAATTTCCCAGTTCCTTCTTATAGAGCAATTTTGTCATAAACACAATAATATGTCACTTAGCTAAAATTTCGGCGACAAACAAATTTTCATTATGTGTTTGATTAACCGTTTTTGTTGTTCAGGTTTTGGTACTGGATTGTGCTATTTCAAATTGAATATTCTACGTATCAAATTCAACACTTTAAGTATATGGAAGGACTATTACTCTTGCCTGGTTCTGCGTACCAATAGCGAGATATTATTACTCCAAAAATGAAAATTTAACAATCATATCCATTTTAACAACATTTTTATAGTTACACGATATACATAAACTCCTTATTCGACGATACATGTTTACCGGTTGCAATAGCATCAAATATATCCCAGTTCCAATTTGATATCATACAAAAAGATTGACTGTTTAATATTATATTTAATAGAAAATTTGAATACTAGAATTTAGTCAATTTAGAAGAGTAATCGCGAAGACCTATTTTAAATCGATGAGATCATTGATTCAATGTGTAATTTAACATCATCATTGAACATAGTTTATATACGCGTTTGTTACGCCAAGAGTAGAAACCACTGTAGCCGAATTTAGGAAACCGCTAAGATAACAACGCCTCAATGAACGTAAGCCGACTCACTTCTTGAATGCGCTGCTATATAAACAACCGCCAAAATTATTAGCTTCACGTAGTATATTAAAACTTCTCATTCGTATTTTTATGTTAGTTTTTGTTGAATTTTTATGAGATAGTAAAAGATTATGAGTTTATAATCGAGACTCTATACGTTTTCTGCGAGAAATCTTGCCGAAAAGTGTATGGATATTTATTTTATTCGTGAATAATTGTAGGATATGAAATGACTAATCCATAAAGCACTGTATAGTGTAGATATTCTTAGAACGTATCTATTAGAAGTTATAAAGGATATTGTTTCAATTTGGGGGGAGTGTGACGTAGTTATAGTAGTTCCTTTTCAGGCATTTGAAGGAATGCTTTAAAATAAAGACAACTTTGGTAAAAATAACGGCTGCACTAATGAATTGTTGTGTTGAAATTGTAATGTTTTCATGAATTGAATTATTTTACGTTTTCACTAGGTTAATATAGCGAAGACGTGCGTTGAATATTATTTTATATGAATGAAGTGTTTTATGCTTCTAAATATGATTGGAGTGGGAAATATGGATATCTAAAAATAAAATTCTTTTTCTAATATAAAAATTTTAAATATACCGCACTTTTAGAAACATGTTCTAAAAATACTCAAATATTTGCCGGAACAATTAAAAGTCTCGATATACATAGACAAAATGAAAATGAAAAGTTAAATCACCAGTGACTAAAAGAAACGTTAAATTTGGACAACGAATCAGCATAACAGATTGTTGTTTCTTAATTGTAGGTGTAAAAAGTTGTATATGTTTGACTTTAAAGTATCTTCATATTTAAAATAGTAATATCAGTCACCTGATATATGAGGTAGTTGTTCCAGAAGGGTATTCAGCCTCCATAGATTGTTGTAGTTGTGTTCGTGTATTTTTAAGACCGCTGTTTGTTGTATTGACGTGTTTCACGTGTGTTATTCGAATTTTTTATAATTTTCGGTGATTTCGTATTAGTCTCTAGGGGGTCAGGTTTTTAACGTCGGTGATCATCCACAACAAAAGAAATCCTTTATAAACAGCCTACTGAGAAGAGCAGAGAACTTCAGCAATAAGTATAATAAACCATGTGTACATAGTTCAACACGTATGTACATAATGCTCTACGAAAGAACGGTTACAAAATTATACTCTAAAGACAAGAAAAGGAAAAAAGGAGCACGTAGATCAACTAGAATCAAAAATATACAGGGTGTCCATTTAAGACTCCGATCTTTGATTGTAGCTACATCGTTAAATCAATAGAAATTCTGATTGACATTATTTTAACGAGGATAAAAATAGCACATTTTAAAATTAATTTGACTTATACAGGGGTGTCCCAAAAAGCGTAAGTACCACATAATTATCACTTATTTTTAATTGAATTACCTACTTATTTCTATTGAACTGAGTGTACTTTCAGATGCTTCGTTCACATTTAAAATAATTTTGCTTTAAAATGCGATGTTGCTACGTTATTGATTTTTTATATTTTTTTGCCGAAATCACTACTTTAGTTAAACTTTAATTCCCGCATCATTTTTCATTTATTTTTTATGAAATTTCGCAAAAAGTCTAAACTGGCATCATTTTATCTTATAAGCGCGGAATGTTGTGTGTTTATTATACAGGCTGTCCAGAAATATTATTTGAATATCAATATCTTCAATTCTATTTTATGCAATTTTCGTGAATGGAATGCCCACTATCTAGTAGTATGTATCGATAGGGTATTTATTTACCTTTAAAATGATACCAATATTTCCACTTTTACCTTTGACTATTTTTTTTAATTGCAAATGAAGTGTCACAAATAAGAAAATGAGTAATTATTACGCGTGTTTGATTTGTTTGCTAAGTAAACATCGAGTTACTACACGCTAGTAAATAATATCGCTGTTTGTGATGTGACCTAGAATAGGAAAATTGAATAAAACAAACGGAGGCCAATTGGTATTAATAACAAACCTTGTCTGCCAATCCACCTCTCCGGAAATTGTTCTGATATATGGTCCCGGACATTTGCGCTGAAGTGAGCTTGTGCATCAACAAGCTGAAGCCACATCTACTGCTTCACATGGTTAGGTTGTTCTGTTGAAAAATTCTGGCCTGGAAGGTTCTGGAAAATCGTGCCTTAGGAAATTTAAGAATACTTCTCCGGTTACACTATCTTCAAAGAAACAAGGCCCAGCCACACAATCATGTACTACGCCGGCGCAAACATTGATGCTCCATTTGTATTGAGAACTACCAATATACTTTGTGTAGGGATTTGTCGTATCATGAAAATGAAAATTAACATGTTCACAAAACCATTTCTGTGACATGTGCACTCGTCTGTAAAGAGCACAAATTAAAAAAAATGTTTTCGGCTATTTGTTCCTGTGCCCATTAACAAAAAGTAATTCTTTTCTGAAAATCATTGTCAGTAAGTTCTTGATGCAGTTGCATATGGCAGGGATGGAACTCTCTATACTGAAGACACTTTCCAACGGACAATTTCTTTAATAATAAATCTTTACTTAATTCTCTTAGGCTTAAGGCTCTTAGGATTTTCTACCATTGAAGGACAGATCGCCAGTTGATTTTCTTCATTTAAAACCTATAGCTTCCAATATGATCAAATCTTTCTTTTAGTGCCTGCAGCATTCTCTCATCAGGATGTCCATTCTTTTGCGCATACACTCTTGAAGCCAAAAGGCAGTTCCCAAAACATTCACCAATAACGAAGACTATGTTTACTAAGTTTTGACGAGAGGATTTAATTGTGCTTGACAAGTAGCAATATTATTTACTAGGGTGTAGGAACTCGATGTTTACTTAGCAAACTTCAGAATTGACAATCGCCTACTTCATTGAAACCATGACGACAAATCAAACACGCGTACTAATTACGCATTTTCTCATTGGTGACACTTCAAAATTCAATAACCTGGCAAAATTATTTTAGGTGTGAACGAAGCATTTGAAAGTACACTCAGTTCACTAGAAATAAGTAGGTCATTCAATTTAAAAAAAGTGATAAATATGTGGTATGCTTTTTTGGGACACCCCTGTATAAGTCAAATTAATTTTAAAATGTGCTCCTTTTATCTTCATTAATATACCGTCAATCAAAATTTCTATTGATTTAACGTTATAGCTACAATCAAAGATCGGAATCTTAAATGGACAGCCTGTATACGCATCCACTTACGTTGCTGGAATAATTAATAGATCAAACAAAACGTTTGAGAAGAAGATTACAAAACAGGTCAATAATATTGAGAAGATAGGACAGGACTCCTGTCAAACAAGGAGTAGGTGCATGTTCTCAGAATAATATTTGTATCTAAGAAAGACATATATACTAATGACTAACAAAAATTTTATTGCTAATGCCACCGATTATTTAAAAATGGCATAGTACATGAATAAACGTATATTCACGTTCTTGTTATCATGGATATGTGGAATCAAATACAATCCTATTGCTCACTATACCTAATATAGTTTGACGAGAAACAAAGTTAAGAATTGTTAGTAGTATTTCCCAATTAACTTAACTTCCTTCTATTTTAATTTTAGCAAACTGTAGCAAGTTCTTTGAATCTATCATCTACAGATCTATCCTCTCCTCTGTTCAGTGACGTCTATCTGCGGCCCAATTAATCACAATATATGTACTTACTACTGGATAAATTGAACCGGTTTGGCCTTTGCTCGCGCTTTCTTCACCTTCTTCACTCATATTTATCCAATTTATTATTTATCTAATTACTGGAATCGCTCACTTGTCCAGTTTTGGCATATGTTGATGATCTGAAGATTAATATGAATATTTCGTCTGATGCAGACGTGCAACTTCTTTCAACAAACAACAATATGATCTCGAATTGGTACTCTGAAAGTGGATTACGCCTTAACAAATGGCGAAACACACATAGACTTGGTTGTTACTTCCAACATTAAACTTACTTCCTTGCAACACATTCTCCAAGTCACCGCTTCTTTTTGCCTCCATTACAAGGTCACCGCACTCTGTTTCCGTTTCTGTCTTTTCCTCTGGATGGAATCTACCCGTCCCGGAATACCGATTACGGCAGCTTTCTCTCCTCCTTCAGAGATGTTCGTGGTGCATGGTTTATGAGGAAGTTGCTCCATGCAATACTTGACGTCCCTTTATTCTTTCTAGTATCTCTTTCAGTGCCCATCGAGCTTTTTTCAGATTCCCCAAGAGATGTTTTCTTCTCACATCCAAGACTAATATTTAACGTAACTTCCCTCTCTTCCGTATGTATCGTAGTGCTAAAAAAATTTGTAGTGATATATTCCTTGATAAACTTAATTAAACTTGGTTTGTTATAATTCGTGTATGTAATCTTGAATGTTATTATTATTGTTACTAGTATCGCTACATACAAATAGGTATAAGAAAATTATATTTGACAGCATATAAACCTAGCAAGTACGACGAATTCTGACAATTCTCTATATTGCCTTTTTCGTCTGCTCTAAATTCATGGCTAAGATTTTAAAATACTACTTAGTAGACATATTTAAATGAACTTAACCTATTATCTAGATAGTTTTTTCCACTTGTTAGGTCAATGATAACACTTGCAATTCGAACAAAAGTCAAATTTATTCCAAAAATTGAATTTTATAAAATTAAGCTCTTGACTAGGTTTTTTGCCATGTTTTTTTCTAGTCCTTGAACAGAGTTGTTAGAGCTTGACAAAAAAATACATTGATATAAGGAGCATTAGTGTTATGATTATAAATTTACATTTCAAAATATCTTAAATTCTCCACTATATTGTAAAAATAATCCTATATATCATTGAATTTCTTTGTCTGTAGATAATTTTGTTGATAGGCATGGCTAGTTATTTATTTATAATTTGACACTAAATAAATGTCAATTTTATTCCACTGAAGAAGTTGTTACGAAAACCAGATTATATAGGTATATTGTAAAGGTTTTGGAATAAATTTGAGTTTTGTTCGAATTGCAAGTGTTATCATTGACCTAACAAGTGGAAAAAACTATCTAGATAATAAGATAAGTTGAGAGGTCATAAAAATACATATATATTAATGAACTTAACGTATTCATAAGATGAGCTATGAGTTTATGTTAAGTATTAGCATAAATAGTATTTTCCATTCTTTCACTTCTGGTCTGCATCATTTAATATCCATCATGTACCGAAAATACTGTCTTATTTCATATTTTTGCATTCAAGCTTTAGATGATCAAGCAGAGATTGCACAAAGAAGTATTTGGCTTTGTATGTCTCTTTTCCATGATTCCATATGAGATTGTAATTCGCATATGTATAACACTCATTAAAATTAAAATGATACTTATTTTTTCGTAGTAAATACACCTACATGGTAAATATCTTCTTCTGCCTAATTTGTACCTGAACTGTTTTCAAAATGTAAAGAGATATGTATGTATGTCGTTGACAAATTTAGAACAGAAATAACAATTTTCTTGAAAATTTTTGGATTCAATTTTCGACCAATCAAAATTAATCCTTTTATGTCACATGTATCAGGATATCCAATCAACATTTGATTATACTGATAACTACCCCGGAATGTTATCACTAGCGATAACACCCCGGCTGTCACCTGACTTAATGTCATATCACTGCTTATGTAAAACTTTTGACAGTTTGAAATTTAATTTTCGAAATGTCACGATTTGGAGAACTAAATAGTGAAAATATAAATAAATTGGAAACAAATTTAGCAACTTCTGCAAGCTCATTTAGTTTCTTAAATTGTACTTTCAATAATTGTTCTTTTAATAAATAAATGTTAACGTTAATTTAAAATTTTTTAAAATTTTCTGACCATATATCCCACGGACAGAGATAAATCCTCATAATTTTATTACTTTCCTCTAGCACGTTTCTTTAGGTAACATCCCGCCGCCGTAGGCGGAGCAACGTGCTCTCGGAAAGTAATAAAATTATTTTGTGATTATCACTGTCCTAGGGATATTACTACTGATAAGACTTCAGTAATTTTTTTTACAAAATTACAATTCTGACATTATCACTGTCTTTCCATTTAACACAAAAAAATAAATTTCAAATACAGATTTGTAATTAGTACATATCTCCGAACAACTACAGAAAAGTACCGACCTTTCGAAGAGCTGTAAATTGTTGTACTAACTGTATATTTATTTTTAATATCCTTCCTTATACTCTTACTAGATGTATACGTATATTTCCAAAATTTTTCATAGTAATTTAAACAAATTGTGTTAAGTATTAATAAAAAACAGTGGAAAATCAATAGCCAATATACATATCTATATACTTCCACATATGTATGTAAAAGTTTCCTATACATAGTCGGATTAGTGGAAATTTTTATATCTGCGCAACCCACATGCAATCACAATTATGTCGTAGCAATAAATGTATACAAAGTAGTCGCATAATTAGTAATTTAAAATACCAGCTTTCATTTTCCAATAAACGTCAACAATTTAAAACAGATAATAAAGATGTATTATGCTGGTATTGTTAGACGGAATACGGATTTTCCTGAAACTGGTGTACATAGAGTACTGACGTAAACATTCCATCTAAAGCATAGTAAGTATTCAAGTTAAACATATCGCTACCGAGATTACAAGGTCACCTATCGCAGACAACTGGGCAACTAAATGAATAAACTGTTTCTGTGTTAGAATATTAATGATGATTAATGACATACTTATGTATAAGTATAATTCGTTTCAAGTATAATATTTTAAATTAAATTTTTTGAAAAAGGATGGAATAACATCCGAAACGTCAAACGCTAAATTGGTATTTTATTTCTTAAAATTAAAAAAAAACCCTAATTCCGTACTAGTCTACGGCGAGTACATTACTGGTATCATCGCAACGTCGGAGTTACATCCGAGTTCTTCATTTGCAATTTTAAATTACTACATTCATGACAGTAACCGTAATTGAATTGGTTACCTTCCAGTGATAATATAAGAATATAATTCTCGGTAGGGATAAAACACTTTTGTTTAAAAAGTTTTGATATATTTTCTTTATGTTTTCCATCGATTGTCGACGTCAATGACTTGCCGCGCTGGTTTACAGCCTCAGTCATAAGGCTAGATACATGACTTATATATTGCTGTATGCAAAGTGGTGTATGTATCTACTATATAGTACTACTAAACTTTTGTGTTGCCACTGCGAACTTATTTTTGTCGTGTTTTTTGAAACAGAATGAGGTGAGTTAATAGAGATTATTTTAATTTCACAAAACTTGATCATTTAATATTGCCGATCATTACTGAAAATTCTCCTTAAAAAGTAAAAAACTATTACAAGTTATTAACTTCGTTCAAGTTCTTGACGCATGCAGTGAACGTTTGCAGTGTCAGTTTTACAATCTAATTAATAATTCCAAAATGGAAATTATAGCAATGGAAATATGTGATTTTCTAGAAAATATTTAGAACCAATTGTATCTCATATTTTTAAAAACTTCACGTCAAATTTTAATCAAACATATTTGTATTTATTTATATTTTAATACTTTTTAAAATATTCAGAAAGCACAGTTGTCAATGAAAATTTTCTTTTACTTTAACAACTTATTTCGTTGGCTCAATTTAGTTCGAAAATATTGTTTATTTATTTTGGTTAAAGCGTGCATTACTGGAAGAGATCCAGATGTATTTATCTGTTCATTTTTTTTCTTCGCAAAATCCTCTTGATGTGACGTACGTTTTCTAAATATTTTGAAAGGAGTGACGCATATTGTGAGAACTAGTAGTCAGAAGCTTGCTATTGTTGCAAACACGTGTGTTAGGCAAAAATCTGGAAATAATGCTTACAGCAGAAACGTTATGGGTGTAGTTAAACATATAAGAAATTATACTGTTATTTGCGTATACTCGTTACACACTAACGTGTGAAAATAAATATTTAACCCAATTTGTAAATTTAAATGCCAATTACCGAAAATGTATTGTTTTTCATAGCATTTCAACTGAGGTTTGAAATGGTTGATGTTCCTATCGTAAAAAGTCGAAGTTTTATAAACTTGTCGTAGTAGCTATACATACATAACAGCAACATATTTTTCTAGTCAATTTCTAATGTTATGAAATTCCCAGATCTTAAATAATAGTAAAAGAGTGTTTCGTATTTGTTGTCATATTTGATCGACAGTAAGATGTTTGCACTAGTAAAGGGGAACATAAACTTTTATGCTACGATACTGTGGTAAAGATAAACCACATTCCCACACCACTTATTTACACGTAAAAGCTACTTGCTTGGATACCCAAACAGATATAATAAATATTAGGTATGTAGGTATATATAATATTTTCTGGAATTTACTACAATATGGTTGTATACTATAGAAAACAGCTGCAAACAGCGACGGGTTAATGTGCCATAAACACATTCATAACTGCTAATTATATCCTTAATATATCAGCAATTGCCAATCAATAGATGGACACAGTAAAACTTTGTTATAACGCTCCTATGGGAGATAATATTGAATATATTTTAATTTCTGTTTGCAATATGCTAGGCCAAATTCTTAAAAAATTGGTTTATTCAAACCAGGAGTTCTAACATCTCGTTAAGTAGGCCCATTTTGCAAGAAAGGGCCTTGCAGCTGTCAAACTCCTTGAGAATCATCAATTGCAACTATTCAACAGGGTGGCTTGACAGATTTAAGCACACACTTAATTGTTAACCAAATTTGTTGTGAATCGAGTTTGGTAAATTCTGATTTAATATCCGAATGGAAAAATCAAGTTTCTACGCTCATCGTTTTGTACAATCCGTCAAAAATCTATAACGCCAATAAATTTGGGTTCATTCTCAATCTGATGCCGGGTAAATCGTTGGTTTTCAAAACCAAAAAATTCTACGGAGAAAAATTGAGCAAAGAACGATTAATGGTTCCCGTTTGCACAAATACATAGCACAGTAACACACATGCGAAAGCCGCTCGTGATGGAAAATATGCTAAGCCACAATGTTTCAAAAACGTGAAACCACTTCGATGCACATATTCGTCGTAATCTCGTGCATGGATGACTGCTAATTTATTTGTGGAATGGTTTAATGAAGTGCCATTACTGCTGGACAATTGCGCTTTCCTACCCGCCAACTCCACGAGTGTGTTTCAATCACTCGGCCAAGGAATAATAAAAATTCGGAAACAAGGCTACCGAAAACGGGTGCAATACCTATCTATGATGGATAGCTTAACTTCTGTTTTGCCAAAAAAATTCGACGGTATACGCTTTTTATATACTGGGCGTACGAACATCAAAAACAAACAATTTGTATTAATTTGCTTTAAAAAAGCTGATGTTAGGAATTTTGCAGAAGAGCCACAAGCTGAAGAGGTACGTTTTTTCTCAATTGTCTTATTTTCACTTGTTGACATTCTCTTTTGGTTTGTTGTGATATAAACGTAGGTAGTTGATGAAGTGTGAGCAAACCTTTTATCAAGAAAAGGATTGGCTGAGTCGGAAGCGTTTGATGAGTTCGACAACAATCTTGTAAATACTTTTAAGCCTAGAAGCCCTAATTGACAATCAGAGTGCCTCGAAAGAGAGGAAAACCGACGAAGAAGATGAGATAGCATCACCTGCAGTAACCACGCCGAGAGTATGTGACGTTTTAGGCGCTTTAAACACAAATGTCTTTTCTTCTGTACGCCGGAAGTAGACGACACAACATTCCAACAAATAATACATTAGAAAATCCTGTTTTAATTAAAGTTTGGACACGTTTGGAACATGGGCGAGTATTTAAAACTGGGGCCTCTTAAATGAAATATTGAATATAATAATAAAAATTTAATACTCACAAATTTTATTTTATTTGTTCTTATAATTTATTTTTTTTTACTTTTTTGCATAGACAAATAGATCTCCAAATAGATGTACTTTAATTCTTGTACTTATGATTTCCCGGTTATAACCCTCTTTTTCTCCGGATCGTACACGAGCGTTATAACGAGGTTTTACTGTACTGTTGGAAATGGGTAACTGACAACAAATTTTCGCTAGGCTCAGATCAGCGCGGATACAAAGTCGTAGACAATCTTCACTACTAGAAAAAAAAAAGATAAATATTATGCAATATATAAATACTAAGATCTACACAAAAAATTCAATCTTCTACAGATGATAAATAGGTAATAGATTGGTTCGAAGTAATGAATAGTTAGTTAATAAAAACCGTAGGACTTAAAAATTTCGTGAGTAGAAATACACACCATTTTTGTGATGTGTATGTAATGAACGAACTGTTGAAAGACATCTAAAGCAGCCATAGCATAATCAGTAATAATGTTTGGTTCTTTTCCGCTATTGTGCTATGTAGCAGCGCAAATGTATTCTTAATTATCCTATTTTTATATCCTGATATACATGATATATATCCAATTTCTTAAAAATTTAAAATGAATTTACTTTCTAAGTACATGAGTATTTATGTAAAAGCAGGCTTACTAGAACAGATTTACATGACTCAGTAATACAAATAAGATCTTCTGTTTATATTGCAAGTGTTCTTTGTTTATACTGCGATGGAAAGTTGTGGGAAGTCATAGGGGAACAGATTTAAAACGCAAATATAAGTAGTTGTACGTATCTGTAATATTGTTAGTAATTATTAAAACAGTACTTACAGTAAGTGTAGTTATGTAAATATTAGTCTATTGAATTAACAGAGAAGCGCAATTTGTATTAATTTCGAATAATTCGCCTACTTGTATAAAGGCGTGCATAAAATTCTTTCTACGCTCAGCAATGAATACCGCGATAAAAACCTTGTATTGATTAATGTTGAATGTATTTTAGTTTATTACTAAAAATTCAAAAATCGTTAGATAAGTCATAAGTCACTATGTCTGCTATTGCAACTAAACGTTGAAATTGCTGTTTCCAAATAGGAATGAATGGAGTTTTGACAAAATAAATTTGAAGCTAGGTTACTTGCTTAATAGATAGGCGGATTCAAAGCAGCTAACGACGATGGAGTTTTCAGTCCAAATGCGAAACCCTGTAAAAGATTAGGGACATGGTCGTGGATACCGAAATACACGGCACGCACCTGTTCTTCTAGACAAGTCGAAACAGAAGAATAAAAAAGATACAATCTATATTGAAATGTTTCTTCTGTTACTTCCTTTAATATATGTATTTTTATGACCTTTTAACTTATCTTATTATGCAGATAGTTTTTCCACTTGTTAGGTCAATGATAACACTTGCAATCCTAACAAAAGTCAAATTTATTCCAAAACCTTTACAAAATTTATAATC
>SMLS01041636.1:0-10125 GCA_004785975.1 Popillia japonica | reverse complement strand
ATATATATATATATATTAATGTATACATCTTAGGCTGCGTTTACAAATATAGAAATAACGTATTTTTTGTTTGTCTGATACAACGTCATTTTAATTTATTTAATAAATTTATTAAAGGTACCTAATCTGATTCGTTGAATAATAATAAGTACAATGCAGGCATTTCTCCAAATATTTCCAATATCGGGACAGTTTTCCTTCTTGATTTAGGTTGAATTCTTTACAATGACCTTTTGCTTTGAAGATGCACAAAAAAATCGTATTTATTCCAGAAAGAAGTAATCAAGAAATGAATAGACAAGTCCGCTATTGTAATGGAGCTACAGAATTTAACAATTATTTCGGATATAACACAGCCACCAACTCTTTGTTCACAGGTGCTTAGGCAATAAGGCAACAATACTACACAATCTACTCCTGTTCTTGACACTGTTGCTCACTGTGTACTCAAAAGTGTTAATCAGTATTGTGTTGATTGGACTTTTTGAGAACTTAAAGAGGTCTGCTCCTACAAACGCGGTAATCGTAGTTTAAATATTTGGCTATGTAAAACTGACCAAATATGTGATTCGTAATTCGAAAAATACAATTTAGCAATATAAATGGAGGTAGATACAAAACCCATTTTCTATAAAACATATCGCCAATTGTTAAAAAATATATTAAAGGTATCAAATTTTCATTTCTAATCTTTAGGGGACGACTAAAACTTCTTCAGCAGTAAGCAATTTGAAAAAAGAACCTTCATTTAATGTTCATCTATAAAATAAGCTCAAGTGTGACTTTTTGCATTTAGTAATAAGAAAGAAATATTTGAACAAATAAGTACGTGTTTTAAGAATATCTTCATACACATTGCATATACTGACGGCGTTAACGAACACAAATCCAAGTGTTGTGCTGGATCATACTTCATACTATCTTTCTATCGGTCCGTACACTGTTAAAATGTCCAATTTAGCTTCGTAATCATTTTCACATTAGAATTTTTGTTCTTCGTTGGCAAATATGCTGGTCCTGTACGATGTTACCATCTCATGACTTATATACGCATAACATATTATACTTACAAGATACATGCATAGCCTATTAGAGAAAAGATTTGGCAATAATGAGTACCTACCTCCATTATGACATGTATTGATGATGTTATCGTAAACAGCCTATAATATATTGAGACTACTATACAAGCCAAATATTTTCAATTTGATATAAATAGTAATATAACAAAGTTTAGAATGATTTTAAAAATAACAACTGAGAATATTTATTATACAAGCGAAAGAAGTATTAGAGTTTAGCTCGAGGTTGTGTTGACGCGGAGGGAGACAAAACATTTAGCGCTAAAATATAATGGTTTTACCCGTGTATAATACACTATTTTTTATGCGACGAGAAAAACGACGATTTAATATGATTTCAACTCAAGAAAATGTCATTCGCCGTTATACAATACACATTTAACAACTGTCATTTTGACATTTCCGTATTCTTACTTATGTCACATTAGGTGTATTCTTTCGTACTGAACGAAGTGAATATATTCAATGTGAATGTATTGAAAGTGATTGTTATATTCAAATCACTTATACTGATCAAATCTAGATCGAAAGAACAGCCTCAATCACTTGCATTCTACCGCCTTTGCGCAAATATAAAAAAATTGCCGTCTAATTTTTATTTATTGTTGTATGTTTACAATATCGTGAATCGTATTCATGAAAATCCTTATACCACTATATTTTTTGTGATTAGGTGATTAAATTATTATACGTAAATACTTAAATTTTCTATATCTGTTCTAAAATTGACCGCGTTATTTTCTTTTTTCATGTATGTATGTATATCATTTCATATATTAATCTCTTTTTATAACTGTTTCCTTTTTTTAAATCTTAACTTTTTCAAAATCAAAATTATGTCGTAGGTAAAATTTGATAAAATTCACTGGAAATAAAATGCAATAACTCTTGTCGTCTTCGGGATCGTATAAATACACAACTACTTCTTTCGACATATTTTTAATTTAGTTTCTCTTGTATATATACTGGTCCAATTTGCTTGGTTGAGGTTAGGGTTATAGGCGGCAAAATGCAAATATAAAGTGATTGTTGTGATCTAACGAAATTGTATGATCACATAAAGTGAATGCAATCAGTTATTTAGGGAAAGGTGGGGGAACTGAACGACTTCGAAAGAACAGCGGCAAATTGAACATATTCACTATAAGTGAATATATTCACTTCGTTCAGTACGAAAGAATACACCTCTTATGTGTACCTATCCGGACAAAAAGTGCTCACCGTGCTCACTTCCTTCCCGGGTAAACAAGGTTGACATTTTATCCCTGTTGACACGTAACAAAATGTCACTTTTTATGAAATCACTTTTTCCGCGAAAAAAAGTGAGTACTTTTTTCCCGGATATATATGTAAGTAAGAATATGAAAATGTCAAAGTAGGTAGTTAAGAATATGGAGGTATTTAATTTAAGAATAATCTATTGTACAAGAAGTTACATTTTCTTAATGTCAAAATTAGAGCTATTAAATGTGCATTGCATGAAAGACATGTTCCTTGAAAGATTCGCAATGTCTGCTACAGTGCAATTTTCTTGAGTTGAAATCATATTGGGCCGTATTCATAAAAAAAGGTGATGCTTATACTTGCAGAATATGAAGGAAATCCTTCATCTCGCATTCATAATATTCCAAGTAAAACCTTATACTTATAGAGTATGAGCATATCCTTCACAAAAAAGTATTTGGTTATTCATAAACTATACCTTTTACTCTAAATAAAAAGGATATCCTTCAATAATTTTGAGTGTAGTCTGTAGCAGACTCAGTCGTGTAGTGGTCAGTTGTAGCGATGGCAGATG
The DNA here is from genome assembly GCA_004785975.1 of Popillia japonica. Lineage (NCBI taxonomy): Eukaryota > Metazoa > Arthropoda > Insecta > Coleoptera > Scarabaeidae > Popillia > Popillia japonica. Next base: position 7,245 of record SMLS01041636.1, on the reverse strand, counting down.
TAGTGGAACTGAGAGAGATTAAACACTACAAGCAGCGTTTATCAACACTTGTTCGTGATTACAAAGAATTATACCGGTTCGAAGAGGAAAATGTGCAATGGCTTGCCAACAGGTTTTTGAGAATACATGCTGAAACTCGAGGAGGTGCGTTATCATCCGTCCTAAAAATGAAGATATGTTTACGCTATCTCAGTGACCCTGGGTATCAGAAAGGCATTGGTTAAGAACTGGATGTAAGTCAAGCTACAGTATCCCGTACAGTGACTGCCGTAATTAACAGCATAGTTGCGCAATCAAATTACTGGATAAAGTTTCCGTCTACTAACAATGAACTTATGGCTGCGAAACAGTTATGGCAAAGCAAGTATAGGTTTCCGACAGCAGTTGGTGTAGTTGACTGTACCCACATAGGAATACTAAAACCAAATCGCCATGGTGATGAGTATGTCAACCGAAAAGGTCATCCTACACTGAATGTACAAGCCACTTGTGATGCAAGGGAAATGTTCACTAGTGTGGACGTTAGTTGGCCTGGATCGGTTCACGATTCAAGAGTATGGAGAAATTCACAAATAAGGGTTCGTTTACAAAATAAAAACAACGTCGTGCTACTTGCTGATGATGGATATGGTATAGAGCCGTGGCTCATGACTCCATTCAGAAATCCCGCTCCAGGTCCTGAACTAAATTATAATAAACTTTTGAAAAAAGAGAGAGTGATAATTAAACGTTGTTTTGGTCAAGTGAAACGTCGATTTCCTATTTTGCAATACGTTTGCCGAGTGAAACTGGAGAATGTACGAAAAATAATTGTTGCGTGTATTGTGCTTCATAACGTGGCAAAATCTTTGCAAGACCTCGATTTTGAAGCACCTGAAGAGATGCCAGAAGAAGATGGCAATGATAATGATGAAGTTGATCTACCTCTTCGCCAGCAAGGACAAGAAGTCACTTATTACTTATTCTTGGAGGATATCCTTGCAAGTATAAGGTAATCATGATGAATTCGAAAAAAAGGAAATGCTTATACTCCTACCTTTTTCTTCAACTCGAAACCTTATACTTCTACCTTATACTTACAAGGATATCCTTCAGTTTTATGAATACGGCCCATTATCTGCCGTCGACTCAGCTACAGACGATGTACCTAGCTGGTCGCAAATTCGGTATTCTTTCATCCAATGCACACCCACGAGGGGTCCTATAGACAAGAGAGATAATAAATCGGCAACTGTCGGTAAATTTTTCGGAACAAATCAGCGCCAGTGCAGGTGTAGTTTAGAAATACTATTCAAACGCGGGCTTTTTAAAAATTTAAAACGAAGATAGGATTCTACGGATATTTGTAACGCCTGTAAAATTATCTGTAAATTTGTAAGCATATTATCACAATATGGGCTACAGATTTACAGAGAACTTTACATTACGCTACAAACATGCAAAGTGTTCAATTAATATTTTCAGTACGCTCAAGCGTCATAATGAACTTTCAAGTAGATTGACAAGACGATGATTGCTATTAGCTACCAAAGATTGAATGATAATGGCAATTCACTATATTGTCGATACAATTGTTCCCAATTCAGCGCCAGTGCAAGTGTAGTTTAGAAATAACATTCAAACGCGGCCTTTTTAAAAATTTTAAACGAAGATAGGATTCTACAGATATTTGTAGCGCCTGTAAAATTATCTGTACATTTGTATGCATATTATCATATATGGCTACAGATTTACAGAGAACTTTACGTTACCCTACAAACATGCAAAGTGTTCAATTAATATTTTCAGTGCGCATAAGCTTCATAATGAACTGTTAACTATATTGGCAAGCCGATGATTGCTATTATCTACCAAAGATTGAATGATAATGGCAATTCACCGTATTGTCGATACAATTCTTCCCTGAATTGTTCCGAAAAATTTAACGGCAGTTGCCGATCTATAGTCTCTCTTGCTCTCTTGCTCTTGTCTATGGCACTACCACACTTTCCAAATAGTTTATTAGCTGTGTCCTGTGCGGTATTCGATTGTTGCACCACCACCGAAAAATAAGCCAATAACATCCTTTCCGAGAAAGAACTGCATCCCTTTTTCACCTTTTATTCCATAAATCTCGAAAACGCAGTTTCGTAAGTTTTCCGCAATTTAGCTGCCAATAGTTTTAGTGATGCTTTTCGCTGCTTCTACTAATTGGGATGGAGTAGAAGAAAACTCTCAATCAGATATGTCCATTTTGGAACTTTGAATATTCAAAACAGCTTTTTATTACAGAATTAAGTTGACAGATATTTAATTAATGCAAAGGTTTCCTTAGCAACGCAGGCTATCAGGCATCAGTTTAAAATTTCCAATTTCACATCAATTGAATCTGACTTTAGTATATTGTAATAATATTATTAAATTGTCGTTTTTCTCGCCACAGAAATGGATACGTATACATGGATAAAAACATTAGATTTTAGCTCTCGATGTTTTGTTTCCTTCCGTTTCGCTTCGGGAAAGAAACAAAACTTCTTTCTGTTCGTATTCTTCCACAGATATGTCGGTCGACTCCTCTATGGCACCATACTCTTCATTAGCAGGTGCAGTTAACTACTGAGCCTTCCTTGTTCGATACAATAATCTGTTAGTGTTTCGCCAATTTTTTCGTTAAGTTAGACTTTGCATATACTTTTTAGTGTATTTACCTGGACCACAGTTTGTTGTTTTCTTATGTATATGCCTTTGTTATCGTTCAGTATCAAACAAATGATGCTGTTAGGCCTTTTGTTCGATACGATTGCCTTGAGCTAAAACTAATTCGCTTTCCCCCAGTAAATTTAGGTAATATTTCATTGTAGCATTCGGCAGCATGATTATCCATATTTGTATTCAAAATGTATTATAGGATGGGAATCGTTTTTTTCTATATTCACAATGTGTCCCTCAGCAATTTCATTTTCCATGTTACTTTCTGGCATTTCACTTATACACGGATTTTATCAGATTGTGAAGAGAACTCTTCTTCATATACAGCATTTTTCGACAACATCAAACTTGTAGTTGCTAAGGAACCACAACTTTGCAAAGGAGAAGCTGATGATTCTCTAAATGATTGCACATCTTAAGGAAGCGAATCGTCATTTTGAAATTCCGAAGAAAACTAATTACCGAATGCCTTACTTGAAGTTGATTTTTCATCTGCAGTCTTTATTTCCCATTTTACTTTTTTTATATTCTAATAAAATTCTACACCAAATCGCCACATTTTTTAAAGTAATTGCAATCTAGTGCCGATTAAGTCGTCTTTTTCAAAGAAAAAAGAAAATTGGTCTACATAAATATACCATTTCTGTTTAACACGTTAGCTTCAAAGAAACACATCTACTATGTTATTCAGAACTTGCGTTTCGCAGTCGACAATTTAATGTAGTTATAAGAGTAGCACTCCCTTAAGAGTTGTTGAAGTCAGTAAACATAGTATTACAACTGCATTTACCAGGCCTTTATTTTTGAGCATTAAATTTTTCAAAAATGTAAGTTCTTGGAATAAAGAGTACCTATATCGTATATCACACCACTATAACTCTTATTTTATAGATATGTATTCATACGCAGGCGAAAGGATGTGGCAAATGTTCAAACTTGTTCGATCAGACAGGTATACATTCCTACACTTCCACCACGCAGTTTTACATAAGTATTCTGTGCAGGCAGATGGAAGCTTCATGTATCTTCTCTTATTGATTTCAAATGTTTCTTTAAATTGAATCAAGTGAAATGTTGTACTCTGCTACCTATTGATGCGAACACCAACGAACGAAAGGAATAAAGAATAAAAAAAGAACTACGGTGACATTAGGAAACCACTGGATCTGAGATTTTTCCACTCACACATGTATACATATATGTATAATATGTACTATTGAGGGCACAAGTAATGACTCAGACATCAAGCAATGTGGCGCAGATATTCGACACATTTGACTACTCGCACTGGGCGACTGTAATTACAGACGGATACCTAGCAGGTAAATTTCAGGTAGAAACATTCGCAAGAAATGTCAAGCGATATATTATAATTTCATTTTCAATAGTTGAATTACACTTTATAAAGAACTAATGCTAACTAGAATTCTTAACCAGGTTTCGTAAGCACAAGCTGTTTCTTTGGCAAAAGTAAATATTATTTGCTATTATATATGGATAAAACACGTATATTTTTAAATTTTCAATAATATGCTTTTTAATATAATAACACGATTCCATTTATAGAAAAATGAACTGTTTTCGATGCTTTATTAAGAAACGATTTAAATAAAATAGCATTTTATAGAAATTTAGGTTTTTTAATATTTACGCAATCGCAAAATAATGAATTTAGTTTTAATTTATTAAAACATAGATAATATAATATATATTTTTCTGGCCGTTATGTGCTTATCTATTTTCTAGATCTTTTTCTACTTTTAGGTCAATTCAAACACTATTGATTCAATTGAAGATCAATTTATTCCAGAACCTTTATAATTTATTAGGTTTTCGTTGCAACTTCGTCAATTGAAGAAATTGAGATTTTATTCGTGCCAAATAATTATAATCTATTTTTGCTTTTACTAGATACTATTTCTGTTTTTGTAATTGGATATTATATTTACTAACTTGTTCCGCAATGTGTTTTGTGGTTGAGATTCTACTGAATTTTGAATAATATACTCTACATTATAAATTAATTCGTCTAATGGTATATATATACTATATATATACTATATATATCTACTACTAAAAATTTGGGGTCTAAACTTATATACCTAATAATATAATAGATTACACAATCTCTTAGTTATCCTGTAAAATTAGAGAGTTTTCAAGAGAGAGTTGGTTGGTTGGTGATTATTAAATTATCATGAATTTGTTAGGTGTAATAATACTATTACTCCCTGAAATTGTTAATCTCTTTAAAATTACTGTAAGTACAGTACCTAATTATTGAAACGATTAAAACTGCATAAGAAAACTAATGGTATAAATGTATTATTGAGAAACATTAAGCGAATGCTAAGAAAATAATATGAAGGTTTTTAATTTTATAATATTTGTAATTATTTGAACAATATTTTGCACGATAAAATGATGACTAATTTATCAATAACTTTTATTCTTTTAAATTATCTACATTGTACCTGAATTCAATATCATCATATTTATTTCCAATATATTCACAATTCGCTTGGTTTAAATTCTTTTAAATGCTAGCTACACTTTGGCCTGCGGCTATACGGCTTACTTATTACAATTGCCCAGTTAGGTTTACCTCAATTACGATTAAGGACGGAAAGCCTATAATAGACGCGTTTTATTGCAGTTCGAGTCATTACTTATGCTCTCGATAGTACATATGTGGTGAAACATGTATGATGGAACTGAGAGTATCTAGCGCGTTCGGATAACAAATATGATCCTTCCACTTCAGCAAAGAACTCGCTTTTTTATTTCAAAAGCCAATTATCTATTAACCGCACAGGACTGACATGCCTGCTGTATATCACGCGAGAAGTACTACACTGCCCTCTTGATACAATTGTTTCTACTAACAACTACAATTTGTGGAATGCTTGCTTGTTATTGCATTTGTCATGTTTCTCCTTTAACGGAACTATTTCAATAGCTTATCAAATGAAATATATGAGAATAAAAACCAGATCTTTAGTTATATATTTTTTCAATTGTTTTATCCAGAATTACATAAGTCAAATTGTATAGATTGTCTGCATTATCCAAGGTACTAAAAGAGAATTTGGTAAAAATTAATATAATATACTTGCTAAAAACATTATTCAAATCTGACACACTATAAAACACGCGTTCATTTGAAAAATTCATCAATTAGAATATGAGATATTGAGTACATTTTTAAATATGTCGTTACTTAAAATTGACTACTTAATCCATAAAGTAGGTAGTAAATATTTTGACAGTTTATGCAAATTATACTAATAAATAACAAATAAGAGGTATTTATTGAAAACTATGATGTAATAATAACTGTATTCTGTATTTTACAATACGAATAAATAAATAATAATTGAAAATTATAAGAAGCGTTTCTTCAACAGCAGTACATTTTAAAATTCTCCATTCAAAATTTTTCACTATTATTCACATTCTGCAACAGCATTGGCTTGTTATTAATTTCCTTGCTAAACTTAAGACAGGTGTAGGTATGCTATTTTTTATATAACGCCATAAGAAAAAGTCGCAAGGTGTTAAATCGCATGAAAGCAGAAGGCTAACGTTGTTAATCTTAGTGGTAGTTCGTTGGTAGTCTTAGTGTAGCGAAATGGCCATACAGAAATAGTATATTGTTTACCGACTAAGAAAAGCCTAACATTTCTAGACGACTGTGAAGATTGCTATTAGCAACACAGAGTCCAGGAATGTGGCTTTTCCTACGAGGCAAACATACTATTTTTCCGAAAATCGTTTAAAATTCGACAGATATTAATTAATTTTGAAAAAATCGCGAATAATTTTATTCATAAATAAATGGTGTTTTGAAATTCGTAATATATAATTGGTTGCGTTGCTATGGAAACGTATTAATATTGAATTGTCAAACTGGACGCATATAAATTTAACTGTAACGAAATATCATTTCCTTACAGTAAGGAATATTGACTTTTTCTTTAAAAAATTTTGTCTGGAATGTAAAAATTTTCTTCCGATTTGCGGAAAAATATATTATAGAAGTGAAGTTGGGAATATTTATATAAATTTTGCTAGCTCCTTATCATATATAATTTCTAACAACTCTTGTACTGTGTCACGCGCCCTGAATAAAGTTGTAAATCTTTTTTCAGTAATTTGTGCGTTCTACCAACAGAAATATTAATTTGTTGACTCAAGTGTCGAACAGATGTTTGTGGTACATTTTCCATTATTTCTTCAACAAGATTAGCAACTTGAGGTGCACGTTTCTTAATTGCTCCGCTGCCTGATTTTTTTGAAATTGACCATTTACTAATCAAATGTCATTTAATTTTATTTTTATGTAAAAGAAAGCACATACAATTTTTTTCCGTATGAAATAGTGTTCATAAAACATATTTGTCTTTATTTGAGTTGCTCTTGGTCTTGGTTTAACTTTTTTAGAAAGATCTGATGTTTTTTTCGAATATGTTGCTTCGATTATGTATATAATTTATTATGTGTAATTATGTATGTACTAGTCATTAATTTCGTCATAACAATGTAGTCCTTAAAAAA
>SMLS01041588.1:0-24025 GCA_004785975.1 Popillia japonica | reverse complement strand
ATATACGACCTCTCGATGACTCATCGCTGGCACCCAAACACGCTATATAACCCCAAAGCATCTCAGCGCCCCAGGAAGCGTGCCCCTCCTTTCTCCCCGAGAGCGCCCCTCCCCTCTCCGCAGTACTTCCAGAGCGCGCGACCCCCCAGCGTCAAAACCAACTAAAACCCGGTCAAAACTGTTACTGTATTAAACAATCAAAGATTGTTGTTTGATGTGTGATTGCCAATTTTGACAGTTTGACAAGTGTAGTTTGGTATATAAAATAAAAACACAGCTATGGTGCACCCTTTGTATTTTAATTATCCACTGCAATTAAAACCAAGTAAAAACAGCTCAAAACCAGGTCGATTGCATTTGACCTGTTTTTGACACGGTTTTAGTTGGTTTCGACCTGGTTTTAGCTGCTTCTGACCTGGTGATCGTTGATTTTGCCCTGGTTTTAGTTGGTTTTGACTGGAGATCCTGGGGAGAGAGGGAGGCAAAGCGCTTCCTGGGGCACCGAGATGCTCTGGGGTTATACAGCGTATCTGGGTGCCAGCGATGAGTAATCTAGAGGCCGTATATAGTGCCTCGTTTATGCAGCGTGTCCACGTCGAGTGAGTGGCGTGGTAGTGACATAGTATACCTACTTACTAATTCGGAATTCTGTTCATAATAACGACTAAGGTAACGTCCAAATACGTGAACTAAATTTAAAAAACAGTTGCGGTGTTTGGAGTTATCAAAATTTTCCTGCCCACAATCCTTGAAAGCATCATGATGGTACAAATTTTAAATCACACGAATTCGAACAAGGACTCAACATTTATTTTCCTAGTACAACAGAGGAAAACACCTCAACCAGCGACAGACATCAATTCTGTGTAACTTCCGTTTGGCACAACGATCATTAGTCGTATAGATTTGTAAAACGCAGTTTAAAAATTATGGAGAATGAAACAAAGGTACATAGTAGACCATAAAATAATCCCAAAAGAAAATAAGATTACAGGACGGAAAAAGTTAAATAGAAAGTCAAATTCACGTAAATTAGCGAATACTTGAATGTATTCAGCACCACTGCTACCACAGCCTAATATACTATAAATCATCTGATACATCGCACTACAAATTGATAATAAAATTCTGAAAATCTAGCCACCGTCTCATAAAATAAATAATTTCAACGACGGTTTGTTGCTGCTTACATTATCAACGTATAACGCGAATGTGTGGCAATTTTTGAAACTATATTCCCCTAATATTATTGACTAACAATGAAGAAGTTACGAGCGATTACTGTTGGAACTTTTTCTTCCCATATGGAGGTAATTACGAGTCTAATTAGAGGTATTTAGTTGTGCAAAGACACATTATCCGATTCAGTAGGCGATTAAAAATCGTCGGCATAGTATACATATTTATTAATTTAGTCACACAGAATAAGTATGTCGAAGCAATTACCTAAAAATGATATTTTGCAGTTTGGCTTGCAATTTTATAAATTAATTGGGGAAGATATAAATTATACTCCTAAAAAATTATATATTTATAGAATTATAAATTTAACAATATTAATTACCAATTTATATTATATACTTCTGAATTGCTTTAAGCAAGAAGGTGTATACCTAGTTAAAAGTTTAGAATCAGGAATTACTATATTCCATGTAAGTATACATATTATAGTTTCCTAAATCTGTTGTAACGTATCGTGAGTGCCTATTTTAGGTTACAATTAAATATGTCAACTTTATCGTCGAAAAAGGAAGATTAAAAGAAGTAATCGAAGAGAGGTTAAAATTTTGGCATGCAGATCCTTTAGATGTTCGTACAACACAATTTACGAATAAACTTGAAACCATAACCAGAATACAGCAGAGGATTCTGTTAGTGGTGTTTATGGTTTCGTCAACATATCACATGTTAAAGCCGTATTTCAACAATCGTGACGCTTTTCCCTTCCATGTTTGGACGCAAAATAACACGTTGCTGACGCAAATTTCTCTACTTGCTACACAGTATTATTGTATCTGGATCACTACGCCAGTGGTCATGACATACGATGTCACATATTTTGCAATCTGCATTCACATGATGATCCAATTACGTTTGTTGAAAGCTAAAATATCGGAAAAATCTGGAGACATAAAACAGAGATTGAAAACATGCATACAACATCACCAGTTATTGTCTCGGTAATTATTACTATTAATACTAATTATTTATGTTTTGATATGCTCCGCGTTGGCTTTATGTAGACTCTGGCAACATTAACACTTGCTTTTTGCCTGCACCACATCGCTCTTTCCTTGCGCTCTTAGGGGATTAGGAGTTCAGAGGACTTGTTCAGCGCTCCAGTGGGCTTTACCCTTCTTAGCATAATAAGAAATATGTGCTTGAAATCTTGAGTTTCACATTATGTGCACTCATCCCTAGATACAGTTTGCACTTTTTTCAGGAAATCAGTATATTTCTTATCTAACACATTACTCCATATGGGGGTCGGCACTATCGCACCACGGCTTTTTGTCAACTCTGAAACCACCATTATTGGGTGTTAATCCTTTTAACAATTAAACCGATCGAATCCCATGAAGGTAAGAGCGGCTGGTCATGGGTAGTGCAGCACCTATGGTTGGCGTTTCAAATCTTACCACTGGTGCTTTTAGGATGTCTAATTAGACCAATACCTCAGTTGATCTACTCTCGTTGTTGGAACACAATTAAAGCAATGACACCATTTACTACGAGGTAATATTGTAATGAAGCCATAGAAACACATTTCCACATACAATTTACAAAGCTAGATCGGCTGATATAGTCTTGAAAGACTGTGCAGGATGCCCTGCAATTACAAAAAAAGAAACTCGTGGCTTCCTGTACTACTATCTCTGCACGCCTGTAAAATGTCGTCCAAATATAATTTTAACACGTCTTTGTTTTTTTAGTTAGTTTTGCTGTTTGAATTTGTACTTTTCTTTACTTCTTCATAATTTATTCCCCCAACATAAACCAAACCTCACCTTTGCTTTATATACTGATTTTCTCTTTTCGGTATTACCACTGGCGCTGTATTCCAAATTCTAATACAGTCTTCTCATTTGAACAAATTTTTCAATAGCTTTAGTGTACGCTGAAAGGCAATTTTAATCTCTTCCTTTATTGGTGCAACTAGTATTCCATCAGGTAGACTTCATGCTCTCTTCCGGCTTTTAATTCTTCTCCTCCGGCCCTAAGTCTACACAAACTGCTCAGCTTTTGAACTGGTACACTTACAAGAACATAAGTATATATAAATAACAATTTCCAAGTTTTTGAGCAACAACTTATTTCTCATTTGAAGATACATCGTTCTGCGAAGCACTTTTAGCATGAAGAATTAAAAGAATAAAACCTAAATAACGAATTTCAAATGATTTAATAGAAAAATAACAAAATCCTCATTTTAGTACGACACAAAAATTTGCTCTGGAAAGAAAAGATAACCAAACCCTTAAATATGAATAATGCGTTGAAGCTCCTCTAGCTCTTATGACCTCCTGACAACATGTTGGCATGCTGGAAAACAAACTCAGAATGTAAGGCTGAGGAATATTTTGGCATTCCTGCAAAACGACAGTTTGGAGCTGATGGTGATTGGTTGGATCCACTTCCCGTGATTATATCAATCTCTTTAGGTAATCCCATACGTTCTCTATGGTTTTAAGATCTGCAGATTTTGCTGGCCAAATCATATGCGCTATTTAGCTCTCTTAAAAAAATGCATTGACTTGTCTTGTTCTATGAGGACGCGCGTTGTCATCGCCTGTTTCATTAGCAAATAGGAACACTGCAGGTTGTGTTACCTCATGAAGATACCTGGCACTAATTATTGTAGCATTTCCAAGCATAACCAATTCAGTACGAGGAATCGCAGAATTACGTCCCCAAACAGTAATTGAACCACCATAAGCTTGATGGTAAGTCACCTTGTCCTCAATATAGCGTTCTTTAACTATTCCATCTGCGACGTCAATCTTCAGCGTTCCAATTTGCACGTTGCTGTCCCCGCTCTAGCCTTCTTCTTTTGTGGGCTCTAGTCAACAATCGACAGTTTTTAGAAGATTTGCCCCTTAAATTTAACGCATTGAGTGTTCCTCTTACTGTTTGAGTGGATAGTTCAATACATGTTGCATTCAATAACTGAATTTGGAGTATTGTTGCAGTAGAAAATGTTTCTTCGTCACTGAACTGTAACAAAACGGTCCTCCTTGACCATTGTACCGCCATTCCGCCCTCTGCCTTGTCTAGGTTGGAGCCAGTATCAAACGGATTCGAAGTCTTCTGATCACATCGTGGCTGACATTGATATGGGCCGCAACAGTTCTTAGCGATGCACCAGTCATAAGCATCCCATAGCTGGACTAATCTCTTGAATACTGAAACGCCTTATTGGCATCTGTAAAATGCAGTCAATCACTCCGCATTAAAATTTATGCGATAAATTAGCAAAAATTCTCTTAAAACTTGATAAAAGTATAAGCGTTCGCGATCTCAGTAACTGCACTTATGACAGATAACAACAAACAACAATGGAGTCACAAATGTTATTCGATGGCAATTGTTTACTCGAAACATAGTCCTGATCATATAGGAAGACGTGCCTAACGCCCAAAAGGGGTTGTGTGCTTTTACTGCATGTGATACAAGTGTTATCAACTAGCGGTTCAATGGATATTTATTTATTGGCTATCTATCAAGTTACAATCCTATAGCTCGCCCTATATTTTAAACATTCGACCCGTATGTCCTTGTATACCTTAGCACATAAAGTTTTCCATTTTTTTCCCTTGATATGAAGTGATCAGACTTATATCTGCCATACTCTCGCCAACCGTAATACCATAGTAAATCACCACAGTGTTAGCTCCTCTAAATTTCTCTACTATGTTCAGCCATCAGTTGTAATAGAATATGAAAAGCTAAGTGCCATTACTAAATGTCGGCTTTTGTTTGTATTATATGGATTAGGGTACCCTGCTTCACTAGCTAGTCGATCAGTGCTGTACCTCTCCCATCGATGGAAGTTGAAATTTGTTTCGATATCTGTTAATGGCGGTTTGCAATCATTCATCTGTTTCCCACATCAAAATGGCCAAGACTTGGCACTGGGTTAGCTAGCTGGGTTCTTGCCTATTAACTACATTTTGAATTCTATGATAATATTTGTATTATTTGATACTCTTGCCACAATAGGCTCTACTCACAATAACAGCCATATATTTTAAGTAACAAGGCAATTAGTTTACATATTACAAAATTGCAACAGCAGTTAGACACACACTACAGGTCAAGAAACCGCTGCAATTACCGCATATAACATGACAAAAAAATTCTGGAAGTTTGCACATAATTTTGCTAATTTCAGGATTCTTCATGGTTTCTGTGGCAACTCAAAAGAGTTTCGATACAAAAATTGATAAGCAATGTTCATATACCACTCTCAAAAATATATGTATGTTCATGTCCAACTGTCCTTGCCATAGCGGTAATTAAGATCCCAATGGATATATTAATTTAATCATCTATAAAATAGTTATCCATGGAAATCTTTATTTTATTGCCATTAATATCAACTGAGCCACCAAAAAAGTTTTCAGAGTAAGCCATGAATAAAATCAGAGATTGAAGCGATTTAACGTATACATATATCCTATGTATCTGGTTGATTTCCTAATCATGATTGTTTTTCTTTTTGTGAATGTGTTGGTCTTGAAAAGAATCTTTACTGGAGAAATTCAATGCTCGTCATCTATGAAGTCAAATTATGGCCAAATTCTTGGCGTATTTAAACTAATAATGCGATCTTCAAAACATTCTCCTAAAAAAACAATATTTTCATCGGTAGTATGTAAGTGAGCTACATCTTGTTGGAAGTAGCCTTTCTGTAGTTCATCGTTGTGGAACATACATATTTACGAAAGGTGTCAAGATTCCCGTGCTGTGACGTTCAGCATTTAATATTGCTAAAAGATGTAAACATTGTTTAAAAATTTATATTTTTCATTGCCAGACCTTGAAAAAATAGTGGTCCAATAATCCTTCTCTGACAAACAGCTGCCCAAACTCCAATTTTCTGTGGATGCAAGATGCAATGGTGCTTCCACAAAAGGTGGGAATTACTTGCGCGCCATATTCTTATATTCTGTTCGTTGTTTTGGTTTGTCTGTGGATAGTATTTAATCGGTTGTTTGCAAGTGGTGAAGATATTAGTGAAGGTCATGTTTAAGAATGCGTCTGTAAGTGCTATATGGAAGATCTAACTCTTGTTCTAAATCCCGCACTGTAACGTGAGGACGTTCCTCTACCAATTGACCAACGGTTTCAACATTCCCTTCATTTCTGATTGTAGATCTACTACTACCCTTTTTGCGATCCTCGCTACCAGTTTCTCTAAACAGTTGCACAAACCGGTGAATAGCTATGCAAAAATAATTGTAGAGTACAAGAGTATCGGCAAATTTTTGCAAAAAATCTTGATATGCATTCCTCACAGAATAAACCAATTTAACATTAATTTTAATGATATTTCTAAAATAAATCTGAATCAGATGGTGACTGGCATGCATATCTCATTCATGTATATCCTACTCTAGAAGATTTTTTTGTGGCTCGCTTCTTATATTCTAACCACATTATATGTTTGCGGGATAGTTGACAGCTGGAAAATTTATAGAAAAAATATAACTAGATTAACGGAAGGTGTCCTTAACCCTTTAAATGACAAAAAAGTGGGTGTGCTTGAAAATGCCTAATTTTTTCCTCCCTGTAAGTTGAAGTTATCTTTAACAATTTAACAAATTAACTTATTTATTAATTAGACTTGTGAAAAGTTCCAAAACAGTTTTTACACAAGGCAACTTGACATTTAGTGCAAATCATATTGCTACGATTTTTTTTCTGTTTGATGCCGCATTGTCGACAGCGACGATACGTAAGTATCTTTTGAGGAATATGGTCTCCCACATTTGTCGATCTAATTGTATTTTGTAAGGTTTCACTTCCATTGTTGTTTTTCGGTTACAACGGGTACCAATCAATTCATTGACAATCATAGATCGGAATTGTAAATTAGATACACATTTAGTAGCATTTCTTTTAGTTTCTATTTTATATAGAATATAACTGTCACTAAACATCACTCGAATAAGTAAAACATATCTTCATCCACCACCTTTTGGATTTTTGATTAATACAATAGTAGGACATCATTTGGTCAAATCTGCAATCATTTCAGGGCAGTTTAGTGGTTCTTTTTCTCCCTTTTGATTTCTGCGTTGCACAATTTTTGTTGAACTTGGGTTATGGATCGTAGAAATTGCTGACACGCACTTGAAACCTCTATCCTTCCAGTTCGAAGCTCCGATGTCATTTAGTTATGCATAATCACTTTGTGACTTTGCTAAATCTTTGTCCCTGCTTGTGTTTCATTTCTGATGTGAAACGATCACATTGTCAAAAAATCCAGTTAATGATTCCTTCTTGGTGTAACACTTCTAATGTCGCTGAGTATAAATAAAACAATAGGTGTGATATGATGTTAGTATATTAACAAGCTTATAATTTTCTCAGGCTTTTCTTCAAAATACAAGATGTATATTCATGGATGCTAATGCTACAATATTTCACATGCTTAGGAACAGCTTGTGTGCAATTATACATGTTGAGTACAAGGTATGCAAGTTACTTTGATATTTTTGCATTTTAATCTTGCGTTTATTTTCTAGAAAAACTAGTACCGTTGACACTATAGAATTACTTATCTATTTAGCAACGATGTATACCGAATTTGGTTTTTATAGCATCCCAGTAGAAGTTATCAGCTCTGAGGTTGGAAAAGATTACATCATTGTTCTACTATAGCTGTCTCTATTTTGATTTCATAGTTTTCAGATATAGCAAACTCTATTTACATGTCAGCGTGGTACGATAACGATGTAACAATACAGAAAACTGGTCTCAGAATTATGGCATACGCTCAAGTTCCAAAATATCTAAATGGATGTGGAATAATTCCAATAAATGTAGATACATTTGGTGCGGTAAGTTTTAATATCAAAAGCTGAAGTAGTATTCCAAAATCACAATCTTATTCGTATGTATAACATATATTCCAGATGGTGAAGAGGTCATTCTCGCTTTATTTGGTACTGAAAAATCTTATGTAAGATCGATACTACAATGACACAGAAGCCAAAAAATGCAAAGATAATGTATCAATCTACTATTAAGTGTAAAAGTCGTGTATAGTTATACTAGCATCAATTTTGTTGTCTTTTTTTTAATTTATTAGTAAAGTTCTTCCGTAAAAACGCTGGCTGTCGCATAATGTTATTGTATAGTTAGTTGATAATTCACCAAATAAAAACTCACCGATGTGTTTTATTATTAGTAACATTGGCACAACAATTCCGAGGATTCTGGCAATAGCGCACTCGTCGGAAAAGTGCAGGTGCAAGGTTAAAAGCTTCCATCAGGAACTAACTGATTGCTTCGAACGCAAGTGTAATATTGCTATTTTCAAGCTTGATGAAAGTGAATCTCAGAATAAACATGAAAGAAATAAGTATCATCTAGCCAGCGCTAGGATTATTCTAAGAAATCTCACTATCACTATAAATATTTATCACAAAAATGAAAAGATATTGAAGAATTCAAACAAATCTCTATTTTATACGATAGAGTTTGTAGAGATTATGTAGATAAAGTTAAAAGGTTATATTTGTTTCTTAACGTTTATTTAGATTATTTTTAACAGTGGAATATTTTCCTTTGTTTTACAGCTATAGGTACTTTACGGTTTACGACTTATTTGACAACTTACTCGTTACATCTATCTATGCTTCTATGTTCGCTCTGAATAGTTCTTATTAGGACTACCAATAATAATAATTCACTATATAAATGGAATTGTGCTTGTAACTAATTATCAACACACCCCCTCAGTTCTTATTTAGAGTAACAAAAAGAACTTAAATATTAAATTTACAAATAAGAAAATCTTAAACTGTTTCATGTGAACAACATACACCTTGTAATAGTACGCACTATTTTATATATGTTTTCCGTTTAATGTGATGTTTAGAGTTGGTTACTTAGGAACGGGTAGAGTGTGTACTGGGGCCTTTTAGACAGTTAGAAGTGAGTTTAAAAAATATATATATGTCACAGATTCTGCTGTAGTTTTTTTGATAACAGGGTGTCCGCGATATACAAAGCATCCTTTTAAGGGATGATAGCTACAACGATTTAGAAACTAAAACATATAATACACCTTGGGTCTATCTGTAAGCGTAAACGAGCAAAAAAATTATTTCTAAAAAACCTTATTTGGTCAAACTGTACAAGAAAACTCATCCATATTGCTTCTTAAATAACCAAAAAACCATATCAAACATTTGGGGTTGAAAATAACTGAAAACAACGATAAAAACGAATAATTTCATACTTTGAAATTGAAGCGTGGTGTCATTTGTCTTCCACCATACTGCACCCGTTTGCGTTAGAAGCGCAGATGCATGCCAAGCATCATCTGTTTATACGACCTTGAACTTGTATCGTAGGAAGTCAATGGCCATATGTTTTAAATAAAGGTACCTTTGCGTTTTTTTTAATAATGTTATGACAATAAAATCGATGGTATGTTGAAGTGTGAGTGAAAAGGGTGTATTTAATAGCAGCCTCCGATCGGTAAATGAAAATTTAAGTTGGAGGAAAGTCGCATTGAACGAAAACAATGTTATTATTGCAATGAAGTTATGGCGCTTTAAGCTCTTTCGTAAAGGCTACTACAAAATTGAGTTCTTTTCTTTTATTTGTGATAAATTAGTGGTTCTAAAAAGGACTTTTTTGAGAGACAGGAGAAAATGTATTACAGGAAAGGCTCGATGTGTTACCCATTTTCAAGAACACACGCCTGTAATCGTCGTAAATCTTGCACTAATCAGCTGCCGGTGTACAGTATGCGTCGAAGTTTGTGACATGAGAAATATTTTTTTTTCTCGTTTACGCTTACAGATAGACCCAAGGTATATTATATGTTTTTGTTTCTAAATCGTTGTAGTGATCATCCCTTAAAAGCATGCTTTGTATTTCGCGGACACCGTTCCGGGACTTTTTACTAACGCTGTATATAAAGTAGGTATATATAAAGTATATATGAAGTATATAAAGTAAAGTGCATCACCTTACTTGAAACGACCTGAGCTGGAGTAATATTGTTCGTTTTAATATAATTACAACAGAAATCTGGAAGAAAACACATTTTCAGTACGAGATATAATAGGACAGCAATTTCGTTACAATATGGCGCCCAACGTGTAAGGCTCGAGTGTGATGCAAATTAAAAATTGATTGGGAAAAAAGTATTGGTTATATACCAAAGAATATATAGAGTTGTCCGTATTTTTTCCCTGAAGAATAAAGGGATAAATTAAATAAAATCGAGGTTTATATACTTGAGAAGCGGTAAAATACTAAGTCAGCAGAAAATTACTACTGTCAAAGTCAATATGGAAGAAACGATTTCACAGAAGGATCAACAGAAATCAGAAAGTACTACTTCGATAGAAGTGGTAGAGAAGGTGTCACCATCTTAACAAACAGAAAATTTGAACGCGATTTTTGAAGCTATGAAGCAGTTGACACAAGAATTGAAAAAAGATATCGAAGAAATGCATCAACAAAATAAACATGATATCCATGAACTAAGGAATAATATCGAAGAAGGAAACCAGCGAATGTATGAAAAAATCTGGAAGGACCAAAAACAAATGCGCGAAGAGCTAGCAGATTTTAAAGAAAAACACAGACTGAAGTAGAAAAAGAATTAGTCGAAACTAAAAGGGAAGTTGAGCAGAGAATCAAGGGAATCGAGAATTCAACGCCCAGTAGCGTCGAGCGGATAGTTGAAGAATGAAAGCTACCAATTTACGACGCCAGTAATAAGGGAATCGAGCCCCAGGAGATTTTTGAAGCCCTTGAAAGGCATTTTAAAATAAGAGCGATGCCGGAAGACCGGAAATTTGATTTTGCCATAGATCAACTAAAAGATCACGTGGCCATATGGGCTGGTAGCAAGAGAACTCAGTGGACCACCCTAGCAGACCTCAAGCGAGATCTGTTAAAGATGTATTGGTCAGATAGCGTTCAGAAGAGGGTATCATCGCAATTCTTAAGACCCGGGATGTATAGCCCTGGAAGAGGATCGATGACGCATCCTGCTTGGTATTGGTTGAAAAAATATGCCGCCGAAATGATTTTGTTTCAAGAAAAAATAAAATTCCAATATAATGAAGAAATTCTTAACTTACCTCGGATTAGGAACAATGAAGAGGAAGATGGGCAAGAATTGACTCGACCTCAATTTGCAATAGAAGCAAGTCAGGACCATAACGATATAATCGCGACCCGGACGGACCAGGATATTTTGAAATTTCGATGGGAGAGGATGCAACACGAACATAAGGAAAAGTGACTACAGGATGAAGCAGATAAGGAGTTTTGAGGAGTGGTTGGGAAAGTTGACAGAGATCCAACCAGTAACGTCCATAAAGGAAGAGTTCAAGGGGGTGCATTACCCAGAACGCCGTAACATCTGCATGAATATACCCTGGCAAGAAGAGACCGTAGAACAAACCATTTTAGATTACGGTGATATATTTTCAGACAAACCTGGAAAATGTAGATGTGTTACTTTTTTCGTGATTGCGCAGGGTTCCCGTCTGGCGTCAAGAAAAAAGTAAAAGGGGGGTACTGTACTAGTACGCACTATTTTATATATGTTTTCCGTTTAATGTGTTGTTTAGAGTTGGTTACTTAGGAATAGGTAGAGTGTGTAGTGGGGTCTTTTAGACAGTTAGAAGTGACAATTTGACCGTTTACATTTTTGTCGAATTGTAAATGGAGAGCATTTTGAACAATTATTGTAATCGCAACCTGAATAGACAAGTATCTTGATTTTTCTGTATTAAGACACTGTTTTAATTTTTTAACTGTTTTCTTGTGAATAAAAATAAACATCTTAATACTTCCTGAACGTAGTTTTTTATTTTGCATTCAAAAGTGTTAAAAAAATCTGGGCGTTCCATTTAAAAAAAAAAAGTTGGACATATTGCCGATTAAACCGGAAGTGAAAAAAATATAAACTGTATTGCATAAAATGCATTTATATTAACTATAGCCCCATACCAAATTTCAGAAATCATAATTTCCAAATAACAAAGTTATTCGACCGTTCCGGGACTTTTTACTAACGCTGTACATAAAGTATATATGATGTATATAAAGTTAAGTGCATCACCTTACTTGAAACGACCTGAGCTGGAGTAATATTGTTCGTTTTAATATAATTACAACAGAAATCTGGGAGAAAACACATTTTCAGTACGAGATATAATAGGATAGCAATTTCGTTACAACCTAGCTTATCTTTAAAACAGTTTAGTTTTAACGC
This sequence comes from Popillia japonica, assembly GCA_004785975.1. NCBI lineage: Eukaryota > Metazoa > Arthropoda > Insecta > Coleoptera > Scarabaeidae > Popillia > Popillia japonica. The sequence continues at coordinate 11,547 of SMLS01041588.1, read as the reverse complement.
AGTCCAAGATTTCGTAAAAATATATGCAATCTGTTCGTTAGTTGGCACATAATGTAGATTTATTTTATTATTGGAAGCACATTCTCGGATGAAGTGATATCTTACATTGATGTGTTTACTGCGCTTGGTTTCCAAAGTACTTGCTATTGTAATACAAGATTGGCTGTCTTCATATAGTATTATAGGAAAAAAACGTTCCCGTCTAAGATTTCAGTCAGTAATTGACCGATAAAAACACATTCAGTTGTACAATCAGAGAGTGCAACATACTCTGCTTCGGCGCTGCTAAGGGATATTGTCGCCTGTTTTTTGGATTTCCAACAGACAAAATTATTAAATACCTTGATTCCATACCTTGAAATGCTCTTCCTATCGTTAACATCGTTTGCAAAATCAGCATCTGCATAAGCACTTATAAGGTTACTTTTCTGATTTAACGACTTTTTATACTTAAGACCATAGTTTTTTGTTGCTTTTAAATATCTTAGAAGATTCTTTAAATATGACCAATGTTCTAATGTGAAACAATTTTGAAAGTGGCTGAAATAACAAATTGACTAGCATAAATCCGGTCTTTTTCCTGACATTCTATACATTAAGTACAGTGGAACTTTTACAATTTTCCCTATTAAACTCATTCAAAACCTTTTGTATTAATAATGTTCGATTTAAGAACGATTCATTACCTGACCTTTCAATTGTTATGCCTAAAAAAGTTGAGAAGTTATTTTGATTTTGTGGGAGACAGATCCTTCATTTCAAATGTTAACATTAGTTTCTTTTTGATAACATTTAGTTTTTCTTGACATTTACAAAATACAATGATATCATCTATATGAACAATAAAAAAAGTGCCACCATTGAAATATAAGCACGGGCCTGACAGAGATCGTTTAAAGCCCGAGTTGATTAAATGCAAGTGAAGTTTATCATACCAACATTTTAGTGCTTCACATAAGCCATACAGGGCTTTTTTAAGTTTACATATATACTTAGATTTAGAAATACACATTGTATCAAGTCGTTCTGGAATCTCCATATACACTGGTTCTGAAAATTTACCAATTAGAAATGCACATTTCACATCTAACTGATTTATGAACATATCTTCTTCCACATACAGTGAGTGTAACACTCGAATAGTAAGCATACGCGCCACCGGAGAATAAACGTCAACACTGTTATAATCTTCTTGTCGTCACAAGTCCAGCCTTTTTGAGAATCTCATCGTTCACACTTTTCTGACGAAAAACCCATCTGGAGTCTAATACTTTGATATTTTCAGGTCTGTTTATCACTTCCCAAGTTTTATTCTTCTTCAAGGTACCCAATTATTAGAGAGTAGAGGCGGGAGTCCGATTTGATTGATTTGATTGATTTAATTTAACAATTTTCAAATTAGATAAGTACTATGTACTTGAAAAATTGAATTGCAAGTAATTTTAATTTCAAAATTTAAAGATTTACTTCCTTACCCTCATAAAAACTTCTATCTGAATCGTAATTTTTCCATCGCTGGGGCCGTGTAATATGATGTGGTAAAATCACATTTTTCTCTGCAACGTAAGAAAAAAATATATTATTATTATTATTTCTGCTGCGAGTCGTCATTTTTGATCACTTAATCATCAAAGTACAAGTGCACAGTAGCTATCAAAGCGAGGTATATTGATATCTTTGATCCCAGAGAAACTAAAGCAGTTCGAGGTATTTTTTTTAATATTAATAATAATAATAATAATATAATATTTTATTAGACATTCAAAATTACAACAAAATTACAACAAAACAAAATTAGAATTAAACCAGAAAATTTCATACGAACATAATTAAAAATGGATAGCAAGGTGGAATGTCCAAATGGAGGCAACGTCAGATTGGCAGCTGTATGAGCCGCCATCTGTTATTATTGTTACCCCCATCAGAGTACTTAAAACATAATAACACAGATGAGGCAGAATCAAGGTTGCATGAGTATAATATCAGTATAATTATTCTTCTAGAAACATAGTTCATTTTCTGTATATATGTATGTATGAGGTATTGAGCTGTTTCAAAGATTTTAAAACTGTATTTAAGCTATAGAATAAAAACAATGGCGGCGCAAAGGAGCGGTAGAATTATTAAAGGGAAATATTATCGTACAGCACAGACACTCCTACCAAAATAGAGACTATAACATACACTGGTGGAAATAATTGACGAGCACACCCTGTATAATCTCAATGCGTGCTACTAACGCAATGAAATTTGGTATAGCAGTAGTACAAAACTAGCATAATTTACGCAGATGCGGAGAGCGCTGTAACCCCTCTGGAAGGGATGCCTCAGCAGCGGGAGTCTCCCCCACGTGCGGCGCGTACCATCACTGCACAACGAGACATGGAGTCAACAAGTCGTCGTATGCTGGGGGAGCCGGATACTGTTGAAGTCTCCGACCGATCATATCTCACTCATGTTCGATCAGATTCAGATCCGGAAAACGAGCTGGCCATGGAAGCATTCGTATATGGTGCTCTTCCACAAAGGCCTGTACTACACGCGCGACGTGCGGCAACCGGTCATCGTCTGCTGCACACGTAGCAGACGTGTACGTCCTCCATATGTGACAGCACCCCAAACCATATTGCCCTGCTGGCGGTGGATATGGCGTGGCCGAACGCACTGCTCGAGTACTCACCAGGTTGCCGACGAACAGAAGATCGCAGTCCTCGCATGCTGTGGTTTCGCGGGGCTGTCCCGCTCGCGGCTGAAGGCACGTACGTCCTACCCCAGCCCATTCTCGCCATGCCCGTTGCACAGTTAACAACGACCGCTCGAGAGGGCGCGCGATCTCACGGAAGGATACTCCCGTCATGTGCATCCCTACAATCATTCCTTGCTCAAACTCGGTCAAGTAGCGCGACAGATTCGCCATTATGCAGCGAATACAAAAATATACTGGCCCCTCACACCGCACTAAGAACTTAAATAGCAAAGGATAATGCTTGTATATGATAATGTTAAACATCCAATTGAAGTCACTGCCTGTCACCTTATAGGCGTAGTGCAAGTATTGAATGATTTAGAATGTCCTGCCTTGTTTGCATCCTCGATATTTACGAAAATTGAAAAAAAAACTATACGTATGTACATAAAAGCGAAGAATTTGCCCTACCTTTCGCTTAACACTCGCGTACACTTCGCGCACTTCGCTTGCAACAAACCATTTAAAATTGAATGTGTTGATGTCTCCTCGTCCGAGGCTCGCAAAATTCATTCTAAATCTGGCATTACGTGGACCTGTAAAAACTGCATGCAGCTTGGCAACGATCTTAACAGTTTGAAAACGGTGATTGTGTCGTTGCAGGATGAGATAAAAAAAATAAAACAATCGATCTTGGAGCCGCCTACACCAACTACTTCTCTTCTTGATACCGAACGCATTATACAAGAAATTTCAGACCGTGAACAATGTAAGACTAATATTTTGATCTTTGGGTCCGATGAGACTGCATGTAGTACCAATGCTGTCCAAATTGCTACTGATGTGCGTATGGTGAACGATATTTGTTTAACACTGAATATTCAAGATACGAATTTTAAAGTTTCTAGACTTGGCAAGTTTGATGCAACCCTTCCTGACCGTCGCAGACCAATTAAGGTCAGTTTTTCTTCTGAGTCGTCTGTTTATACGATCCTCCGCAACATTAGTAAATTAAGAGAGTTGTCGAAATTTTCCAAATTATCCATATACCGTGATCGGACTCCAATGCAGGTACAGATTCACAAAAACGCTAAAGCTGAACTAACTGACCGTATTTCGAAAGGCGAAGCAAATTTGAAAATTGTATATAAAAAAGGAATTCCCACCGTCGTCAACTCTTTAAACTAAATAGCTCCAACGGCACTTCCTTTGTACTTGATGTTTACTATCAGAATTCACGTGGTCTTAAAACAAAAACTCATACTTTCTTCATTGCTGCATGTGAGTCATCCTATGATATTATCGCTATTACTGAAAGTTGGCTTAATGGTTCAGTTACTGATTCTGAATTAGTACCCTGCTCATATAGTGTGGTGAGATCTGATAGGAAATTTTCCACTGTTAAACGTTCTGCGGGTGGTGGTGTTTTTGTCGCCTTATGGAACAGAATCTCCTATGAAGTGATTAGCACTGCTTCCATTTGCTCGTTGGTTCCGTTAGTTATTATTATTTGTAAGTGTAAATTCTATTCAGCTTCATTCTGCTGGGTTGCTGTGTATATTCCTCCTAATCTATCATTACAAGATATTGACCTTTTTTGTGAATCTCTTGAGGCTATTTTGATGAACGAATCTGCTCTTCTGATTGGTGATTTTAATTTACCACAATTTGCAACACAACCGCTGTCCTCTAAATGCTCAACATTTAACTGCTTATTGAATTCACTAAATCATATTCAAGTAAACTCAGTATGGAACTGTGACAATCAGCTTCTGAACTTGGTCTCTTCAAACTTATCTCCTGTTCCTCTGGTTTCCCGTGAAAGCTACCCATTTGTGCCTACGGATCCTTATTATCCTGCACTATCTATATCTCTTACGTTTCCGTCATCAGTAGGTAATAATACTGTGTTTCCCAGGAATAATAATAATCGTTATGATTTTCGCGGAGCCAATTTAGTCAAATTATATTCTGATCTTTGTAATATTGATTGGTCATTTCTGGAAAGCCACACTGACGTCAATTCTGCTCTTGATGAGTTCTATGCACAGTTTTACCAAGTTCTTGATGCATCTGTACCAGTAAAATATACGTATTCCGGACCTCGTTATCCTGTGTGGTTCTCCAAAGCCATTATTTCAAACCTAAAACTAAAAAATTATTATCGACGGAAATGGAGAACTACTAAAAGCTCATACTTCTATCATCATTTCAGTAGACTTCGGTCTGTATGCAAGAGTGATATCGCTTCTGCCTATTCAGCTTACCTCGCAAAAGTTCAAACTACAATTAAAGCTAATCCGAAAGAGATCTTTCAGTTCATTCACACCAGGAATGGCACCACACGTATACCCAAAGTCATGTTTGGTGATGATGAGCGTATTGATACACCGGAAGAAATAATTAACGCCTTTGCCCTCAAATTTTCCTCAATACACATTGAAAGTAATGACTTTTCACCTAAAGTTACTCATTCCAAGTGTACTCCTTTCACTTTGTTACCAACCACGGAAGAAGAATTAATTAGTATAATGTCGAAGTTTCCACAGAAGAATATTGCTGGGGATGATCAAGTACCTAGTTTTCTCCTACATGATGCTCGATATGTGCTTGCGAAACCGTTGACCTATATCATTAATTTGGCAGTTAGTACATCTACCTTTCCTACACGCTAAAAACGTGCAAGAATTAGTCCTGTATTACGTTAAATAAGAGCCTTTTTTCTTCGAGGTTTGCTGTTCTTACCAAATTCTGTCAAGAACGCTCTTGCAATTTCTCTTCTAAGCTGTCAGTTGTCTTTGGGAGACCAAAATTGTCTAGCAAGTAAGTAGGTGTTGGTAGCACAGATGTCAATCATCCAATAAACAATCGGTGTATGCCATTTTTTCCTCGAAAAGCAATCCGCTAATTGGACACGTGATTGTCCGTACTCGTTTGAGATTGTTGTGACGACACTGTTACCTTTCCAACGTTCACAAACAATTTTATTCCTACTGTCTTTTGCGCAGTCCATCTCCCATCGATTACGTTTTTTCATTTCTTTTGATTCTGTCAGAAGACACTTATCTGTTCGGTTTTCGCAGACTGTTCCTGTACCTCAAAATCCTTTTTCTCCCAAACTTCCGATTACTTTTGTAGATGTGAAAAGTTGTCAAAAATCTTCCTCTCGAAATGTTCAAAAGTATTGGCAAATTTTAGAGCCACGGATTCCCCAAGCCCTAATCCTCGCGTTTCTTTATCTCCTCTACGGTCTTGATAAGTTTCAAAATGTTAGCAGCAACCTAGCCTCTTATGTACTGCTTACAACCATGTCTCCCGAAATACGATATCATATTCTATTGAAATATTAGATTCAATTGGTGCGTATTTGAGAAACTGTTTATTCAAGCTATAGTATTTATTAGAGGACGAATTTTTCCTAATTTATCATTTTCGGGTTAATTGTATTTGTCGCAAAGACGAAGATGAGTAGAAATTTCTTCAAAGCGGTTTCTTCTCATTGCATTTGCCACTTCAAATTTTTCCCAATACATGCCGCATCTTGGCAAAGGTACAAAGCCACTCAGCAAAATACTTCCTCTTCAGACAAATCAAAATTTTGTGAAATTTGTTATCATGTCAACATTTTCTGAGGTCAGCATTAGAAGAAAATATTCTAAAGAATGATTTTCGGAACACTATTCGGGGATAAAAACGGAAAAGTGTAATTTTTAGATAGATCCGTCAAGTCTAATTTGTGCCACTTACATTTCACATAATCAACTTTTGACCTTTGAACAAAAGTTGAAAGAGGCAAATCGTCGTCTTCATCCCACTCTGTATCAGCCTCATCTTCACTAAAATAATGCACTCATCTGGAGGTGTAATGACCATCCCATTTGGAATTACTTCCTCTTCATCCAAATGTTCAGCTAATTCTAGCAACTCAACAGCTGTAAGAGCATGTTTCCCAAAAATTCAAAAATCCATATAAATGTATTTGTGAGGCCCAGTGGGTCGTTAACGAGCCATCAACATTTTAGGCCGTATAATTCAAAACTGTTTAGTTTTTGAGAGGTTAAATATAAGTAAACATAAACTGTGAAGTTTATATTAAGCATCTGTCCGACGCGGATTTTAATGAATTTTAACTCTTATAGAGGACGCTTCCCTTAGTACCCAGCTACGAGCTTTTATCCTAAAGCGACCTAGTTTCTGAGAAAATCAACGTTGTTTAACGCGTTGAATGAACGCGCTAAGTTCATTTCTTTATATCGATAATGTTAGTTTCTCAACAAGCAAGCCTTAGTAGCCCAGTGGATAACGACTACACCTGCCACGCTGGTGGCTCACATTCGATTCCTGCCAGTACATTTTTATTAATCTTATTGTGCACAATATTAACAATTATATTTCATACAAATTATTCATAAATGATATTTTTCGCCGTGGTACGAGCCCCGTTCCGTTTCAATTGGTACACCTCTAAAATTTTTAGTAACATTTTAGAAGAAGAAATCCTGTTCATAAATATGTTAAAAGTTTTTTATTTATCATCAAGCCTTTTTGCCAAGACTTACAAACTAGTTTACAATTATTTCGAAAAAACAAATCAATAATAATAATAATAATTCATGCCTTAGCATCCCCCAACAGCTTGCGCCAATTACAGGGGGCATCGGCTGGCCATGAGTAATTATTACGCCTGCGGCTGTAGAAGATAAGGCGTAGTCGTTATTCACTGGGCTACTAAGGCTTGCTTCTTGAGAAACTAACGTTATCTGTATGTAATGGAATTCAAGGCGTTAAACAACGTTGATTTTCTCAGAAACAAAGGCGCGTTAGGATAAAGCTACCTTACGTTCGACATGTTTCGACAAGAAAAACACAACCACGGAATGACAGCAATAAACCAACGTTATCGTGTCAAAAGTCACTCAAACAGTGTCGAGTCGGCATATGAAATATCAGTTGAGGATTGAGCAGGCAGAAAAGTTAATTAGTATTAAAAGTAAGGGAGCCAGGTGCATTGTTATTCATTACGGTTAAGATTTTTGTTTTTGGCAAAAATACTCTCCATGTACAGTGATCCCCAAATGGGGCCCTGAAATAATGTCACACATCTTTTTTTAGTCAATAATATTTAAAACGCCTAAAAACAACTTAGGTATAATAAAAATTTCGAAATAAAAAACTTGGCATTTAATGGGCTAATATTAGAAATATTGTTTGTATTCTATGGAAAAGAAAGACCTACAAGTTGCTAGTAAGCACCATCAATTATGTACATTAATTTCCTCCATATCAAACGGAACATACAATTAGGTCTGTGCATGTAAAAATCAATTAGTAAGTATGTAACGTTTTCGTAATACAAAAATCTATAATTCCTCCGTATATATTCTTGTAATGTAGCTACTATATTGTCTAGTCGTTTAATTGCATGTGAAGAGTAAATATTATACTTATCATGACAAAATTACTCGACGGCGATATCTTAGAATTGGGTGTAGATATTTTTAAACTTATCGGAGAACATACGCAGTTTACTACCAAAAAGATATACATCTACAGAACGTTTAACGTTGGCGTATGCTTATTTAGTTTATATTTCGTCATTGCCAATTGCTTCAAAGAGAATGGTGGAATGTTAGTGAAGACTTTAGAGGGAGCAATAACAATTTTTCACGTAAGTTATCACACGCTAAAGATTTTATTTAAATCTGCGATCTAAATTTAAATTTTAGGTTTTAGCAAAATATCTGGCATTCATTCATGGTAAACCGAAAATAAATTCAATCATCACAGACAGATTCAAGTTCTGGAATCCTGAAGACGTCAATCAAAAACTAGGGTTGAATGCGAATCTGTTATGCAACTACACTAAAATTGTACAAACATTTCTGCTATGTGTTTTCATCACTTCCGTCCATTTTTGTTGGTTAAAACCATTATTCAACAGCAATGATGTATTTCCATTCAATGTTTGGATAAACTCCGATTCCCTTTTGTTAAACGTGGTAGTTTTGGCCTCGCAATATTATTGTTTGTGTCTCGTAACGCCTATTGTACTAACATACGATGTAATTTATTTCTCAATATGTCTTCATGTAATTATCCAATTGCGGTTATTGAAGTATGAGATCTCGAAAAAGACATCGAATAATATACATAGCGAGCTGAAAATATGGATCGGTCATCACCAGTTATTATCAAGGTAACGTCAGTCTGCGAAATCAGTCTACTTTCAAACTTCTATTTTTCCAGCATATTTACTAGAATGCAAGAGATCTATTCTGGTGTATTACTGCTCGAGTATCTAATGACCTTAGGAATGACTTGCATTCAACTTTATATTTTAAACACAGTGTGAGTTAGAAGCTACCAAACATCTTAATAAACAAGAGAATATAACAAGTTTAAATTTAGGCAATTACATGTAGCGGATACAACGGAATTGATTCTGTATTTAGCGACGATGTATACGGAATTTGGATACTATAGCATTCCAATTGAAGAAATAAGCTTCGAGGTGACTTCTATTAAATTCAATATTGGTTTAAAGTAATGTTGTGTACCGTGTTGCTCCCAATCAGTTTTCAGATGTGGGCAATGCGGTATATAAATCTCTTTGGTACGAAAAGGATGCGAGTACGAAGAGGTCTATGCTTTTCGTAATGATGTACGCACAGGAGCTGAAATACTTGAACGGCGGGGGATTGATAAGAGTTAATATCGACACGTTCGCATCTGTAAGTCGGTGTTTCGAAATTAATAAATTATAATAGAATTTTCGTTTTTGTTTCTTCAGGTATTAAGGAAATCGTTTTCCCTATATTTGGTCTTGAAAAATATCATCAAATAATAGAATTAGCTACTTTTTGGTCCTATGCTTGAAGTTGATATATTTTTAAATAAATGAAACTGGTGTATGTAGGACACAAATTGTAAAAATAAATGTCAGTAGTTTACAATAGTTTGAATTACTTTAATTTGATAAGTGATGTTGGTTCGAAATCCAATGCCAGGATTTTAGTCAACAGAAATGTATTTGATCTTTCGCCGTCTGGACCCAGACCTTAGTGATATCCATCCAGCATATAGCAATTTGAAAATGATATATCATCTCATCGTTACTTATCCAAGACAGATAAAAATTATGCAATTTATTGAATTTGAATTAGCATCTCGTTGCAAAAATCAAAAATTTTTTTGGAAACAACTAGATACTTCGGGTATTAGAAAACTGCATCAACTATAATACCACCACATTTGAGTAACCTTGATAACATTAATAACTATTTTATTTCATCGAAATCTACGGCTACTCATGAGGATGTATCAGATTTGATTTACTACTATACTAACAATCGTAGATTTAACTCTGAATTTTCTTTTAATTTGTCGATGAGTGCTTTGTTGGTGAAAAAATATCTAAAATGTGCTCTACTGCAATGGGATTTCATTCTGTTAATATAACCATGATCAGATTATGCTATCCTCTATTAATTCCGTCCATCACACATCTAGAGTGTTTCCTGATTGTTGAAAATATGCTGTTGTTCGTCCTTTACCATTGATAAATTGATATATCACTCTTATGGCAGCTTTTCGACCATCGCATGTTTAGTTGCATACTCTGAAAAAAAGTATTTTATCAAGAAATGTTTGCTATGCCTCGCCTTCCTGAATATTCATTCATGGTTAAAAACGCTAGTAATTTCCGACGAAATACGTCAACGCCCTAAACACGACCACCTGCAGAATGATTTCTACCCGAATGAATAGGATTATTTACTTACAACATACAAAGAAAACTCGTATTTAATTTTTCCTTATATACATATTACAAATAATAAGTAGCTGGAAAAGTAAAAAACGCTGAGAATGATTATTTATTTCGTAGTATATTTAGTTTGATACTTTTTGTTTGTGCACATTGTTTCGATAAAAATGTGCAATTTTTAAATAACTTAACGTTAATAGTGTGATCGATCAGAAAATTGATGTGATCGTAACATTCATCAACATTCAGAATTAGTAGCTGTTGAGTGCTATTAATATTTTTTTGCATAATTCAGTTTTTCAGGAGACTTCTTTAAAACAGCAAGCGTACTTAGCATTATTATTTTTACCCATTGGACGGCGATTGTAGACGGTTAACACAAAAGAATCGTTCAAACTAAGGTTGAAGTTTTTTTTTAAATTAATGGATATTGCTTATCTGATACCGGCTTGTTTAGCGTTAATGTATTACTGCAATTTTTGCACTTAAATTTTGATAGCACCTTGCCGGAAATGTGACCGGAAAAGTATGTTACATCGCAGTCCTCTAAATGCACATCACATTCACTCACTTTTTCTATTTCAACCGATACAGAAGCGCTTATAAATCTTCTTCAAAATCAGTTGCAGTCTCTTTTGTTTCACAAGCTCGTAAGTTTGTTTCGAATGATGAGCTTCCTAATTCCGTTAACAAATTATCTTCATCGCTGTGGTACGATATTGAATCTGGTGGCTTGATCAAATTGTTTATAGTCACATATTTAAAAGTAGTTCTAAAAGTGCGCACTGTCGGATTTCGATTGTAACCTCCTTTTCTGGTTCATCTTGGTTTATTCTTCGGGTAGAGACCATTTCGTCCCCTTTTAGGACTTCTTCTTTGTATAGGAGCAAAATGTCCGTGATAATATGAGTTAGTCCATCAAAGCATGGTGATGATTTAAATCGGCCGTTTACCGTCGTACGGAGTGCACGTGTGCGGTGACTGTGCTGCGGTCTTTGTTGATTGTTGTTCTGTAAATTCGCACAGAATGCCTCCTGGCACTAGATCGGGATCCGAAAAGGGAGATGATAATGTAATCATAAATTTCCTGAAGGGT